>JARKIC010000834.1:0-185149 GCA_029378375.1 Mycena olivaceomarginata | reverse complement strand
TCATAAAGGGATTTGTCGCGGGCAATAGCAGGAATCATCGTGCTAAAGCCCTCCTATGAAAAGGCAGACTCAGTATGGTTATTAGAACTTGAAAAACATCGTCGTACCAACACAACAGTCTTTCATCAAGAAAAGCACGCTGTTTTACACAGTCTGGGTACCGAGTAGCGGCGACGGATTCGCTGATAGCAAGGAGGCTATTGATCATTGCCTTGGGCATAGTAGGAACGGTGGTGGAAACCATATTTAACAAACGAGGGTAGTCGGTGAAAATGCTGGTGTAAGGAGTGAAAGCGCAAGCTGCTTTATATAAATCACGGATGCTGTCTATTCGGGAAATAATGCGCTCTGAGTAATAATGAACCAGGGACAGTTACAATTTATGAAAAGGGGAGATGGGACTTGGACAATAACAAAAATTTGAAAATTCTGGACTCTAACGATGACTACACAAATTGCTAGCCGAAACAAGCCAGGCGAAATGGTAGATCAGAGTAAAGCCCAGTTGGTCATCAGCTAAAAGAACACATCACTTGCAAAATAGCCGACTCGGTTAGCATCTACCCAAGCGACAAAGAGGTGCTAAGCGGTTCAAGACCACATAGGCATACAGGCCGGACCTTGGAAAAACATGTTATCCGATGAAAATAATGATGAGAAAGCTTCCGCGGATGCTAAGATCGATTATTATGTGTCAAAACGACGCTGAATTCAGATTAAAGTAATCAGGAGCCAACGAGTTCTACACATGGTAGTAACAAAAATAAGGGTACAGCTACAAAAGGCCTACGCTAGAGCGCATTGAAAGATCAAATGATGAAGCCTAGACATCAAGTATGATGGAAGGTTAAAGATCTTCTCTAGTTCATCGAAACCGGCCAAGGCGCGCGTCATGGGGATGGGTCGGATGTATTCTACGATTCCCTGGGCAAAGAAAGAACCAATAGGGATAGGAGCGATGTCCCAGAGATGAAAGGCTGCGGCACAATCCGAGTAGAACTGGGCAATCCAGGCATCACACTCTATCGCGATTGATCAGAACGACCCCAAAAACCTGGAAATAAAACGCGTACCAATGTCTGGGAGTAGAGTAGAACAGATATCGCGGTACTGGGCTAAGCGGAGGCAGAAAGCCTTGCGACTGCAGAACGTGCAGTAATCTTGGTTCATTTGAATAAGGCATGGGAAGCATGGGGCGTTCCAGCGGATAAATGTGCAAGATGAAGGATGTCCCGAGCAGGAGTTGCAAGGGTTCTCCTAAACACAATGGGTCAGGAACTTCCGTGAACGAACAAAGGTTCCAGTACCAGGCGTAACTGAAACAATGTCTCCACATTTGGAGCTAGTGCGTCATAAATATTGGAGAAAGGCAGCAAAGTGGGCCAAGAGTCTTCAACAAGGAAGTGACGAAGAGGGTCATAATCCGGGGCGAAGGGAGACATTGCCATCTTGAAAATCACAATCACGAATGGACTATTTATACTGGGCTAGGATCGTTTAGGCGATAATATTCCAATAGAGTGGAACCATAACGTGGGATGATGGGATACAACCGAGACACGGGCTGGATGGAAAAAGTGATTTTGAAGGGTTTTTCGGTTCAGTCGGACTTAGGAATCCCTCAAATATCAGAAAGATAACGAGATTGCATTGATTCGCAGGAGGAAACACTTGTGAACAAATTTTTACAATTAAAATTTTGTATTCTGGGCAATCGTGATTGCCCCGCCCGACCAATACTCCATCCCGAAAAACCCACGTCACTTCGAGCCTGATGGCCCCACCTCGTTCTCATCGGGCCAGTTCGAGTCCTCGACAGGAGGGGGAGTCGACTGCTGGTTGTAGGCAGCGCGACGCGTGAGGATGTCGAGCAGTTGCTGGAGTTCGCCACCGGAAGTGGACTCGGAGCGGCGGCTATCGCTCAAAAACGGGTACTGCATGATGGCTGCATGATAGTCGACGGTCAGTTGCGCCTGGGAGTCGAGAAGGAGTTGACCCCAGAGTGGCTGGAGTTCCTCTGGAATCTCGTCCATGCCAGGCAGACCGTCGGCTCCCAATGAAGCAGTCACCTCGCGAATCCAAGCTCCAACGCGATTACTAGTCACCGCAAGGTGGGAGCTAGCGCGGAAGAGGGACTCGCGAGCGAGTTCGTAGTCAACACGGGGGGTGGACAAGTCGAGAAGGAGCTCGTTGCCTCCTGTAAAAAGAGATTAGCAAGAATCATAAATACCGAACGAACGGAAACATATGTTGGTTCGAGAGGTTGGCATACGGCTCGACATGGTTCGCAGCTCGAATATGCTCCGGGACGGTGAAGGTGTGGGAACAATGGGAGAGGCATCCCTTGTTGCAGTGGTCGCACAGCACCCCGGGTTTACCATGCTCGCAATCGCGATTGCGAAAAATACAGTTCGAACAACCTGCATCGAACTAGAAAGAAATCAGAGGAGTGGGTCAATCGCGATTACTTCACTCACCACGGTGGGCTCGCATTGCTCTTTGGCAAGCAACTCAGCAGTGAGGCAAACGGTGTCCATAGTAAGGACAGCGCGAGGTGGAATATATGACGGGAGCTCGGCTTTCTTGGATTTGCCACGAGTCTTGTGCACAATGGGAGGGAAGCGAGAAGGGGTTGAAGGCGTGATGGGTGTAGGTGCACGTGCCTTACCCTTGCCCTTGCCCTTGCCCTTGCCCTGGGCTTGGCCTGTGGCTGCGCGGGGGCTCATGCATTGACGCTTGGTTGGACAGGCCGGCTCCTCGGCCTCCTCCTCCTCCTCCCCTGCCTCTTCGCCCTCCTCGTGGTAGTCCTCTTCAGCGGACGGTGTGACTGATTTTCGCGATGAGCGTGCAATAATCATGGGCCTCCCCTGTTTATCGAGTTTCTGAACAAGAATGAGAAAGGAGAATAAAGAAAGAAAACAAGACGGACGTACAGCGGCAGGGACAGAACACACAGGAGGTGCACCCCGACGAAGGGCTCGGTTGCCTCAAGCAGCAGTGTGCTACAAGAAAAGATTTAGACAGATAAAGAGTGGGAAAGAAATTAAGAACGTACGCGGGGCGAAGGGTCATTCAGAGCTTCCGCAATTGCCAAAGCGCCGGCAGAGGACATCTCGGGAGAATCCACCTGCATCTCAGCGGAATTTGACGGCGACACAGCAATCACGGATGTGTTGCGAGGTGTGGGAGGGTCCTCCCTCGCGCTACTCCACAACGACCGAATATCGAAGCTTGCAGAACCAACCGGGGATGGTCCGATCTGCGCCGTGGGAGTCACTAGATCAGGAGCAGGCGATGCGGATGGAGGTGTCGTCGGTCTGTAATGCGGGGAATAGGTGCCTGCGCGCAAATTGGAAGAAGCGAGGGGAGAAGTATCTCCGGTTGGGAGAGCGTACTCTTGTTGCAGCTGTTGCCACCACTTCCAGATAGGTTCTGGGGTAGCCATATCCATGATAGGGTATGGCTCCCCCGACAGATCTTTGTGGGGAGCACGGGGGACCACGAAAGTGGGCGACAAGAAGTGGCCATCCTAAAAGCAAGGATCAGTTTCCTGGCTTCATGGGTATCGCTGGAAGAAGCGAAAAACACTCACGTATTGCGAGTCCACCGGGAGAATGTGACGAGACCACTCGGGTTTTCGCACTTCAGCAGGCAGATACGAAATAAGGGCGCGGGTAGAGTTAAAGAAGTAATGGGTGAATTCTGGAGGGAGTCGCCCTGCGCGGAACTCGTCGCTGATCATTTCCCGAACAAATAAAAGGAGTTAGGGAAGCAATCGTGATTGGATAAATGGACTTACGAAGATAGGATACTCTGGGTCAATAGCTTCGTCAAGAAGCGTGACAGCGAGTTCCGACCCTCCGGAGTCCATAGCCAGGCCCTTGGCCGCGAAAGAGATAAAGAATCGCAGCGTGGAGCACGCGATACGCAGGAGGGTGGTATGGTCTTCGATGGACAAGAGATCGCGCAGAGGATGGTCCTCCGCGAACTCTTCGGTACTAGGGAAGACTGAATTTAAGGGCAGGGGAGGATACTGAAGAAGGGGTGAGCATCGAGCAGGATACAAGAGAGGGATCAAGTACGGACCGTGTCCCAACTTGGAGAGGTTGCAGGGATGGCAAGGGGAACAAAAGCGGCCCATCTGGCGCGTGCATGCGTTGGAGCGAGCTGGGAAACCGCTGAGACCAACCTGAGAAGGCCGGCCAGCAGTATCATTTGCTCATTAGTGCGTGGAATAAACGCATAAGTGCGCTGAATGTGCTCCTGCACAATCGCGATTGAGTCAGGATGGCTATCGCGTGTATGGCTCTCAGAGAAGACTCACAAAGACATGCACTGCTCGGTCTAGTATTGTGGCCAAGTACGCCGGGTCGGTACGATTAATACGTTCAGGGACCCGGATGAAAGGCAGCAATCTATAGATAGCAGGGTGGGCGAGGAAGTAGAGTGACGGCCAGGATTGAGCGGGTATACAGATTGTGGAGAGGCCACGCTCCTCGGGGAGTACCGTCAGTAAAGGGTGTCTGGGTGTTGGGACAATGTCGGCTTCAGTCAGGCGGTATGGGGGAACGTCATAATTGAAGTTATCAGGCTCATTAAAAATGATGTCGGTGCCGACAAGGAGGTCCTGGGGGGTACTGAGTAGTACGAAAGGCACGTTGGCATGTACGGAACGTGTAGAGTTGGAGGTGGACATGGTTGGGAGCAAAGAAGTTTTGATGTGAAATATCAACATCGGCCACGTGCTCTGTTACGACATCGCGTGCACAGTGTGGATAGTACAGCAGAACTCTGACTCTACCAGCTAAAACGGGGGCAGAAAAACAAGATAGATGTTTTTACTTCTAAGAAAAACGCAATCGCAAAGAAAAACGCAATCGCGGATACTTAAAAGGGGGATGATATTCCTCTTTATGATGTATATTATAGCGGGAACGTGGAAATAGGGGCAAAAACATCAATTGCGATAGTACTAGTAATAAAACCAAGTGTTTTAACCAGTCTAAAGAGGATACAGGACTCGTAACCTAAAAGAATTACGATCCTTGATCCTCGAGGGTTCGAAAGATCGAATGATAGGTGTTGACATGAACGGATCACTCGATGACAAAATAAGATTTGTCATGTTCGGATAAAGGTCACAACGGCCGGTTGAGTGGGGACACTCAATATTTATAAAAAGGGGAGATGACAGACCTGGTATTGGGGCACCCGGGCATTTATTCAAATCTGCTCGAGTTGCAACATACTATAATGTACTTCATTACATTACGACGTCATCTCACAAGCGCTATTGCTGGCCTGAGCAGTTAGCTAAAAGGGATATAATGTGTCACGAACCATTAGAAAGGCGCTGGACGACAATCCTGGTAAAGGGTTGAAGTGGGAAGTCGCTAATGGAGCAATCGCGGAAAGTGCCTTACCATCCTGGAAATAGATTGGGGCTACTGCACATCCTTGACTAAGGGCATATTACGAGGGGACATCCTTCTGAACCAGAGGGATCATTGTTGGGCATCATCTGACGTCTCCAGAACTGCCAGTAGAGGACTGGACTTGGCCGATCCACCAATTGACTAAGGAACCGTACTTGGGTACTGAGAAGCGGCGGCTATCACGATTTTCAGACAAATCAATTAAAAGTGGTTCGAGGCAGAACCATTTAAGCGGATGGTTACCAAGGAGGGTAACGGAGTGCTGACGAGGAGGTCGGCTAAAAGTTGACATATCAACAATATCCCATCACGACCGTTCTAAGTGATGTAGATCTTGACTCATCGTTAAGCTCGGCTCGTTGATGTTCCTTATAAATCTCTCTCAATTTTACTAATTGCTTGATATCTGACAGGAGTTCATTGGCTAGCTGCCATACCACTAGTCATATACCCTGAACCCTATTGCTTGTTTGTATCAGTCTCGTTATATTTAGAATCCTGTAATGTATTTAAGTGGATGGTTATGGGAGGAACACCAGTGAATCTCACCCCACCTGTTGGACGCGAAGTTACTAGACTTCACGCTTAACCGGTAGAGTAGTCATTCATTCGGAGACACCCAGAAGCTATACCAAGTTTCGTTTGTTTTCCCTGTTTGAATATTATCTGTGTTGGATTTGGATCTTTATAAACAACGCGTGGACATATTGGATAATGGAACGGACACGTGGAATATAAGGAAACGGATCGGACTTGACAATTTGGTTGTAATCTCATAAGGATTAGCAATTGTGGATAGTATTTGGAATCGGGATTTATAAGAATCACTTGCATTACGCATTGGAGTACTATCTCCAAACCTAGACCCACATCATACAAAACCATTGAACATAAAATCTCGTCTGTCTATCCGCGATTGCGCCTAGAACGGATTCAAGCAAGTTTTATCTATACGACTTGTAGACCTGTAAAGTCTTGCTTCTTAAAAGAGAACTAAGGTTTAAATTGCCACAATCTATACTGGATTGGAACCCCGAACTTGCACGAGGACTATAGTGTTTGAGTTGTTGTAGTCGCATTATCGAACCACGTATTCATTTACAAGGTTTATTTGGTGGTTATTTCACCGCCAGCCCCATAGTCAGTGTTTCACCAGATAGTGGATGACGAGGCGGGGTCCACTCCACCTTACGAAGAAAGGCCGGGTTCCAACTCTAGAACCTGAACCACCAATACGTAGGTAGAGGTGGTGCGAGGACGACCCCAGAGAAGGGTAAACGACAGGAACCCCTGGAACGGGATATACCCATACCCCTCACTCTCATCTGCTTGTCAAAAATCTCTTGGCGAAAATCATTAATTAAAACTTAATCTTGGCACACCCAAAAATGGACAACAATACGCTCTTCGCTGGATTTGGTAAAAAATGAAAAATACAAAAATATGCGCTCGGTGTACTATGGCGTGCGACCTTTCCCCTTCCCCTTGTCTCCGCGACGTCTTTGACCCAGAAGTCGGCCCGCCTGCCCAAAAACCTCGGACATCGCCAGGAGCGCGCTCTCCAATTGCCCTTCCTCCCCGACGTCCTCAGCCGACTGCTGCAATATTTCCTCCACGAAAGAGGCACGGGAGGCGGAGGCGATCTCAGCTGCTGGGTGCAGACGAAACCCGAGAAAACAGACATCCTGAGGTGGTGGATCGTCCAACGTCATGCGAGAGGACGACGCTTGCTGTTCCACGGGAACAGCATCCGGCGCGGGTTCCAACTCGGAGTCGTAGTTGCGGGGATCGGCTGCGATGGGGGGCTCCGGGGACGACATTTGCGCGTCCTCGTCGTCGAAGTTGTAGTTCCGAGGATTGTCGGCGGTCGCGGGGGGCGTCGTCTTCGTCGGTCACTTCGACCATCTCCGGACGGTACGGGCGCGATGTTTTACGCCTTTTGGGAGCGGGGGTTTCGTCTTCGGAAGACCCCGCTTTAGAACCCGAGGAGGTGGTGGCAGTAGGACCGCGTCCATTCCCGGACGATGGGGCGGGGCGACGAGGTACAGAAGCGCGTGCGGCGCTAGGCGCGGAGCGGAGCAAGAGCAACTCTCGATAGGTCGTCGAGAGTCCTAGGAGGACAAGAGAGCCGTTAGTAGAGGACTCAGAAGAAACGAGATCCATACGCACGGGTCTGCGTCAAATCCGACCATCTGGGGTTGGGTTGCAGGGGTAGGAAGGAGCCACCTCCGAGATGCTCCCAGAGTAGCACCAGGAATTCACCCAAGATCTGGTCGTCGCCATCCTCAAACGCATTGGAAAACCTTGTCCAGCTAGGACAAGTAATGTGCGCCGCTTTGCAATGCGAACAGCATTGGGGAGTCTTGGTGGCCAACGGATGTTTCGCCTCCAGAGTGCACAACCACCCGTTGTTGTTGCAGTGCTTGCAAGGCAGGAACAGGGTAGGAACCACCGCTCCTGTTGGGCAGAACCTTTCCGCTGGAAAAGACCGCAGAGGCTGGGAAGGATCCCGCCCTGCGGATGAGCGCGCGCGAACCGGAGGAATGCGTATGACGGGCGGCTTCTGCACTTCGCGTTGGAATGAACCGCTCTCAGGCGCTCTTGGATCGCGCACTCGCTTCTTCTTGCCCCTAGCTCGCTTCCTTCCCAAAGGCGCAGGGGGTGGGGAAGGGGTAGCCACGGACAACGGTTCGCCTGTCTCCAAAACCGTGATCGGGGGCAGGGAGGGAGAGTGGGTGGCTTGAGGAGAAGGAGGGGGAGTAGGCGACGGTGGTGGTGGAGGCGTGGGGAGGGTTGCGCCAAGAAAATCGCTGGGCGGCAAGCCAGCAGCAATAATCTCGAGGTCCAACTCGTCTCCAACCAAAACATGCCCGGGTACTGCAGTTTCCTCGGGGGAAGACCACTGCCCGTCGGAGGAAGCGAGTCCTGGGGAACACGTTAGAAATCCGGAAAGTTACTGCCTGGCCGGGTTACGCACCATCAAGGTGTTCGAGGATCCCGGCAGTCGCAAACCGAACAGCCTCACCACGCGCCGAGTAGACCGACAAACCTAGAGAGGGCTGGAACCCGGAGCGAACATCGGGTTCCCCTATCGGGATTAGTCGGATACAGGCGATACCTGGGGGCGCCTCGAAAGGCGCGGGGCCGTGGCGAGGACCAATTTCAGGGCGATGGAATCCAAGGAGGCGCGAGCGTAGACCAGCCAAATCTGAATTACGAGTCGCCTCCGAGGTCTCGGGGTACACTTCGGGAAACAACCAGACCAAGAGCTGGTCGTACCGAGCGGACCAAGCAACCCCAAATCCCATCTGGCTGAGCCAGAAGAGGACGCGCTCCATGCGTAGCTGCTCTAAAATTCAGCCACAGAAACGAAGGACCATTTGAGACGGAAAACAACCTACCACTACTCGAAAGAGGTGGCGACGGAGTCGGCTTTCGTGCAGATGGTCCCGCCGGGACTGGCAATATTGATTGAACGTGGTCTCGAAGGACAGCGCCATTCAATCCAACAGTTCGTCGAAAACGCGGGGCATGCTGAGTTCTTCCTGGCGCCGGAGCCAGAAGACGCGGATGGGCCAGCTCGCGGGACCTCGCTCCTCGACACACCAGAATGACAGCCATGCACACGCCAGGAAGTGTTGATGTGCGATTTTGTCCAGGGACCAGACTCGGGGGTAGTCTGCAATCCGAAGACGGAAATCGAAGAAAGGCAGCCGGGGGGAGGGGCGGTAGCGAGCTGGAGGGAGTACAGACTCCAAGAAAATCCGAAATGACGCTCTGGAAATAAAAGTCGCCAACCAGAGGACTAGGAACCCGTCCACTGCGAGGACGGGTTCTGGGCCCGAGACGCCAATGTTCACCCCATCGTACCCAAAAGCCAGCATAGCCGATGCGCCGTCGGACCGTTCATGAAAAAGACAACGAGGGTGGCGGAAGTCTTGCGCGCCGTACCCAAGGGGAAATGGAGTACCATCCTCGTTTTCGGATTCCCAGTCGAGGCGGCGGCGAGGCGAGGTTCTAGGGTCGATGAAGAAACGGAGCCCGGAGTTCCAGAAGAGTGCGAAGTGGCGCAAAGGAGTGGACATGGCGAGGAGAGAGAAAGAATGGGTTGCTGCGGAAGGACGGGAACGTAAGGGCTCGAGGTCCTGATTAAGTTCAGAACCCAGAGCCCATGTTTCAAGGAGAAAAGCTTAAAAATGCTTTGGGAAAGAAGCACTAAGCGAGGTCTACTTTTGGAAGTAGATCAAAGGAATCCTCCACGGCCACCATAACAACGGGAACACTCACGGCCATCAAATATAGGGGTGAGGGCGGGTTGCATAACCCGGACACCTCGACCAGGGTCGAACCACGGAGGAGAAGAAATACCACAACATGGGGAGTCAAGCACCGAAGACAACGGGGACGCCGGCGCGACAATAACCGATAGGCAGTGACAATAAGCCCTACGACCATGGTGTGGTGTTTACAATCCGGATAACAGGACCACCACGAAGGGAGAATGCCGGATATTTTGGATTGCGGGTTCCCAAACGGAGAAGACTGAAGGACGCCTTTGTGGGTGATAATCGATGGGCAGTGACAATAAGCCCCACAACGCAGGAAAATTTTGAAGGATAACAAGCGCTCACCGGCGCTTCGCGCCGGCTCCCACTTCTGCCGGAATGATAGATTAAAATCGGAGTTTAAAAAGCTTCAGACGGACGGACAGGCTTAATTTTATAAATAGGGAGAAACTCGCCTTGAAACCTAGTCTCCTAGGTCCACCGACGCCACGGAAACCAACACAGAGGAGTCCAGGAGCATCAGCATTAATGCTCCTTAATGTTACGGTGCAGGAACCGATCGCGATTGACCGCGATCGCTTTAATTTATTAGAAGCCTATATAAGCACGGTAGAGTCTCCATGTACAGTAGATTCTACCTCGTCTAATCTCAGGCTTCTACCTTGGCTTGACATAGGCATTGTCTCCACCCTGCCCCGCTTCCTTCGCACCGTACTACGGGTTATATCCACACCCCGGGTTGTATACCTGAGTGGATATCACACCCTCTTCGACTCGTTCCGGGTTCCGCCTCGCATCCCGACCTACGACATACGGCCTCCTAGGGAGGACGCCGTACGACTGGTCCTACTGCTCGGGGAACATACGAGCTACTAGCGTCTATCGGGTTTATCCTGGTTGGGGTTCTCGTCAGGTTACTCGCTGTTTAGCCGACCCAGAGGCCGTTGCTGACATGCGGCATGGATGGCGGTGCAAGCAGCGAGCGCCGAAAAGTGGCGGAGAAGCGGCGAGGGAGGAGAGAGGAGGGGATCAGGGTTCAGAGGCAAAGGGGGAGGAGCAGGGGATTGGGAGCGGTGGACGTGGCGGCTTTTGATGCGAAAAAAGCGCGAGTGCGCGCATCAGTCGGACCGATTTGACGCGAATCAAGCGCACCGATCGTGCGCGCATCAGGCGGACCGATTGTGCGCCAGACGACGCCGCCGGGGGAAATGCGCCGCCCAATGGTAGGCGAGGGTTTCCTCTGAATTGTATAAGCAGTGCAACACCTGATTACAGGCCTTAATATATAAAGCACGCTCCTCTCGCTAGAGGCCTTTTTTATATTAAATCGCCGTACTGGCCTGCTATTGTGGCGCAGGGATCAACCCGTAAACCCGTATACGGTCGGGTACGGGTAACCCGTACTGTACCCGACCCGTACACCACCGTTTACCGGTTGATGGTTGAATCAATGTAATCCGGCCCACGCTGGCCTGGGCATCAGACGGGCCTAATTTCATGCAACCACAGTGTTGTTTTTATATTGGGGACTTGATATTGATTGTTATACCAAACTGACCTTGAATATGGGTGTGAACGAATATGTGATCTGGGACGACAACGCGCCATCAGTGAGCGCCGGATTTAGTGTGGGATCTACAAAATTTTCCCGACGTTGGATCGACGTCGGGCTCAGGCTTACCCCACATCTGCAAGCCACACTCCTACTTCTCACCATCAATTACCTCACCGACCCAATTTCCAGACAAAATTGTGGCCTACGATGGTTTCCCGCCCCGTACTTTAATGGACACATCTATTAAGGGATAAAAGACATGGCTTATATAGCTAACTCAAGTTGGTTTATTTCCAGGGACGGAGGAGAGCGAGCTATGTAGAAAACTGTAAAGCTCATGGCGCAAAAGAACATGTCGTAAATTTCCCAAATGGGGAGAGAAGGCCAACGTCGTTTCAACGTTGGGCATCATCGAGGTCAATTAAACGTGGGCCGGATCGCCTCGATTCAAGGTCAATCAATTGCTGGGCCACGGTAGCCGGTTTCTATGTCGCTCCCAGGTTGCGGGCCAAGCGGTGGTGTAAGGTTCTTGCTCAAGAGGCGTCACGGCCGGGTCCCGTACCCGTACGACGGGCTGTGAACCCGGCGCTTACGGTTACTACGGTTCACAGCCCTAATGTGCCTAGGCTAGACGCGAACGAGTCGCGCGACGACTACGAAGAACGGCTGTGTGTCCTTACTTACCTCCAAACCCACATTCCGTGCCAACAGACACCTTAGTATGGCGGTGGTGATGTATCACCGACTGCTAACTGGCGGTTTTGCCATGATACATGGAAACCGGTAGTGTAGCGGTGGTTTTGATGTATCACTGCAGCAAGCATTTAGCATTTATTTCACTGCTGATCTCCGTGTCTGTCATCGAGCCGCATGACATGAGCATTTGGACGACGTCCATCAAACACTCTCGCCATCGCCATCAATGCGATCAAATGCTGTCGACGTCGTCAGCGACAACGACAAGAATTTATCTGAAAATCACGCTCAAAAACACAGAAAAATTACTGAAGACAGGTTGGGGCTGTAAAATAGTTGGTAGGAGGTAGAGATGACAGGTGTAGCTAAATAAGGCGTCTAACAGCCATTTTACTCAGAACGATGCCGCAATCTCCGATATTCTTACTCACCACGCCAGGCAGCAGCCAGGCCGGGGTGGACCAAAATACCATGTCGTCGGGCTCGATGAGCGCTACCACGACACTCCTGCTTCTCCCGCGCCGTGCCGAGTTGGTCGTGCTGGTACAGCGCGGCGGCGGCGCTGCGCAGCCCCTGGCGCGCGCATTCCGAATGGGCTTCAGCTTGCCGCAGCCATAGCTTGGCCCCGATATTGCGTCCCCTGCGTGCTCAGCACTCACTGCCCACGCACCCGCACCCCGGGATCGCTCGTGGATGTGCAGCGTGCGCCGGTGCCTCGGGCGGCTCATCCACACCACGCCCGGCACCACCACTCCCGGTTGCCCCTGCCGCCCACACTCGCCGCCCCGCCGGTACGCGCTTCTCCCCTCGCTGGCTTCGCTCTCCGCATGCACGGCCTGCGCTCGCAGTGCACTACCGCCCGGGCACCCGCACTCCGAGATTGTTCGCCCACGTCCCGCACCAGTGCCTCGGGCGGCACATCCACACTGCACCCGGCAGCACCGGGCGCTCTCCCCCTCGCTGCCTTTGCCCGCTCCCCAAGCTCGCAGTAACGCTCGCTGCATCCTACCGTCCGCTCTACCGTCCGCTCACCCGCACCCCGGGATGTCCACGTCCCACTTGCGCACCAGTGCCTTGGGCTAGACTCGTAACCAGTCTGCCTACGCCGTTCTAACAAGGCGGGCTTGTTGCCGTAGGCAGACTGGTACTTCTCGGATGCAGGGGGAACTCGGCATTAAAATTTCGTACGTGGGGAGGGGGGGGGGGGGTCCCGAGGGGAGCTGAAAAAGCCATTTTATGGGCGGAATGCATCCTCGAGACCTAGCGCGGGCTAAGGCTTGAACGAGGTGCATAAAGGGATACCACATAATCGGCAGGTGCGCACACCACGACCATCCCGCTCCTGGGGCGGGCAAGAAATGGGAGTACGTTTCCGAACTTTGTCAGGCAGTGGAGCACCAAGACATGGAAACATCCAAGAAATGTGGAGAGCGAAGATATGCATACTAAAAGCCAGCATGTGGCGGCGTGAATCTTGCTGTTGATAAGACATGCCTTCGCTTCGCTCCGGCATATCGGGTGTGACCGGAACCCATGCTTCTTGGTTCCGGTTAAATTTCAAGTCATTTGTTCAAGTCGTCTGGGTCGCAACTCGTGTCAAGTACAATGGATTGCAATTTCATTCCATGAACGAAGATAGACTACCAAAACAACCAACCTAAGTTCGCATTGCTTCCGACGTGTTCAACTGTCACTTGAGACTCGAGGAACACGACCGGGGAAGCGCACCTTCTTGGAAGGGCCAAAAAATGAAGAAACACAAATTGGCGCATCCTAACGGGCGAAACGGTTCGTAATTGTCATGACAGAAGCAACCATTCATGTATCGTGAAGGTCATGCTCACCTTCAGACTGAATGTATTTTGCAAAAAGGCTATCATTTTCTCGTGCTCGAATGCACATCGATCAGATTTAACTCTAGATATAGAGCAAATAAAGATCATGCCTCGTACGATTCGCGATGACGGCCAGTCCCGAAGTGAACCTGTTCAGAATAAACGATGGTCCAACTCGATGCAACAAAGGAATACCTACCTTGCATTTATAAAAATCCAGAGGGTCTGGCCGTAAAAGTGATGGCACCTGCAGAATCTTGAAAAAAAAACTATGGCTGTCTGATGCTATGTTTTACAAAAAATCTGCGTCGTTGCGAGGTGCGCTGAGAAACTGCGTTGGGAGACGGCGGAGATTGGCGTCGATGGAAGGAAGGGAAAGCGATCGAGGGGATGCGGAGGAGAGCAGCGAGTGGTAGCGAGGACGGGTGGACGGCAGGGGAGCGAATCAGGCAATTGACTGGGAGAGGGCGGGATTAAAGCAGTTGAAAACAAGAGGGTGAAAATGTGGGAAGAGGAGGAGGGGGCGGGCAAGCGACGCAGCACGGGTCGAGGGACGACGGTGTCGTCTCGAGATTCCGCAACGTGCCGCGAAGGTGAGCGCGCGCGGTACCTGGCGAGCTAGGGTTACTGCAGACTAAGTTAGAGCAGACGATGGAAGGCAAGGGGACTACCATCTCTAGATGTGCGTGTTCCCCTCGATTCTCATTCACTTATTCATCCACTCACTCATCAACAGTCTGGCACACAAAATGGAAGTTTACGAAAGAGGTGTGCGCTTCTCCGCGAACTACTTCTAATTTCTGCAGTCAGTTTACTGATACAGCCAGGGCACCGCCCCCATGGCACAGGCATACCAGCGTAAGTTACGAAATTGGTCTCTTCGCTCGCTTGTATAGCGATACGTGTGGCAGCGGCACAAGTCAAAACCCGCATCTCCGAACTGAGGGGCAAAGGTGAACGTCAATGAAAGAAAACAATAGCTTGGAAGAACCCAACTGCGACAACGTGCGACGCCGATAGGACGAGGTCTAAGTAGCTGTCAGCGGAAGCAGTAAGAGAGCGAATGAGCAAGAACGCACCTATACTTTGAGGACAGTCAAGACTTGAACCAAGGTTGATTTTCCAGTAGACCTTTTGCTCCTCCAGTCAGGCGAGATTTCAGATAATGATTTGAACGTACTCCAAGTTATACCAGCACGGTTTGGACCTTTGAATAAATAGTCTAGATTTCATACAAGACCCTTTATAATGAGTGAACGGATTGAGACACCAAGTTCGAGTCCGAGTGATTGTGATCAAAATTGAAACAGAACACATTCACCTCGAAGTATAGTAACTAGGATTTAGCCGGTGAAGGTTATTTAGAACAGAGTGAAAATATTATCAAGACTCACTTGGATGCTGACGGCCTCTCGATTGGACCACATATAAATTTCGACCGTAATGGCTATTATGTGGTTTAAGGAAAGATTGTCAGTGAGCAAGTGGAAACGAATCCCGGACATGGGTCAATGGCAGCGATCCAGCTAAATCAGGTCAGTGCAGTAAGCGGAATGGAGCTGAATACAACGCACCTCAGAGTAATCGACATGAAATTCAGTCGAATTCTTAAGGATCCCGGGTAACCGGGTTAGCCTTGTACAACACTGCAATGTTCTCAGGCTTACAAATATTCTGTGCGCTATACTGCAGTGAATGGATGTGTTGGGATTGGCGTTGGCCAATTTGATTTCGGAGGGACTGGCGGTGAGTGATGGTGAAAAAGAAGAGGCACTTGCTTTGGTAAGCACTCGAGGGCGCACATTCTGTTGGTCTTGTTTGGTCTGATGTGATGGCATCCGGTAAAAATCTCACCGTTAGAAATTTAACAGGACTTCGAGGTGGATTCAATTCCCAAAACCGTACCCGCAAGTTGAGTGAAAGAGGTAGACATTGTGGCGTGAGGAGAAACATACAGGTTGCGAATGTTTCATCGAAGAGCAAAAAAGGAAATACCCAAATACCTCATGTATTAAGCAGATGCCTCGAATCAGAGTGCACCTGTTTGTTCTGCCGAAATTACCGCATTTCGACGTCCAGCTGACCCTCGGTATATCAATAATTAACTTAGCGCCTAAGCGCTTGGTGAATTGTAGCTCGCCGATCAGCCCCTCAAGACCCACTCAAAAGGCAAGAGGGCGGAGCGTCAACATAGCCTTCTTCTCTCCACCCTCCTTCTTTATTCCCAACCCCCCTCATCTCCCCCTGTAACGCATCACTTCATCGCTCCGTATGTATGGTTTCGTTCATGTGTTGTCTCTGCGACTAACTTCAGAGTCTCTTCATACACCGTATCAAGCTGGTCCAATTTGTCCCTGTGCTGGCAGAGGTGCGTCTGACTGTCCCAGATTAAGATCACAGCTCAAAGAGAAGTATGTCGGTCTACAACCCAGGGCCCTCGCTCGGCAACGCATCGAGCCTAGAGGCCTCTCCCTGTTTATTACATGTTTTTCCGTCTACTCCGACGGCGACCATTGCCTGATGGTTTCCGTTGGGTTCATCTGTTTCACTATTATATCTCCCTACCTTACCCGAATGCCATAGTCCCTTCTTACTACTATCTTGCATTTAATTTTTTTGTTCTACTTGACGGTGAGTTATCAGTTCAAGTGGTTCAAAATTTTTTCTCATCCTCCGAATCATTCTCAACGCGCTGATATTTTGGGTGCGCTACACCCTCTTGCACCGTCGCACCACTTAACTGACATGGCACTGAGATCTTTCTGCTTTTTTTTTTACGCATTCTTCGATATTAGGTAGCCAGCGATCCAGAATCACGGATGAATCCCGATGGCTCGAAGGAAGCCCACAATCCCCCCTCCGTGAGTTTTCCCATTGCGACGACATCGTTGGTTGATGCCTTTCCAACAGGGCCATAAAAGCTCCGAATTCCTCGACGTTCAAATTCCTCGAAAACAGCGTATATCTTTGCTGTTAGGAACGATGGTGCGTAATCCAATATATTGACAATAATGCTAAACATAGCTTTACCCACTGGTGATTCAGACTTCGATCTTTGAGCACACGCTTTCGAAGGCCCCTTCTCAGCCTTACACCGCAAGCTGCTAGGTAGGAATAGTCCGGCCACTACTTGAGCGTGCACCGACTCAAAAACTGACTGGTTCAAATCAGTGCAGTGTATCTTTGGCCGGCCGACTTTTTTTCTGATCAAGCGTTCGTTTTTTCTGTCCTCCCCGTGTGCGGAAATCAGGTTCTCCGATCAGCGCTCTTTGAGTACATTGCGGCGAGTTCCTTTCCACTGTTGCATTCGTCTCAACACGGCTGACGTAGCTCCACGAGGCTTACCGCGTCGGCATCGCCCGAATCGGCTACAAGCGTCTGTTCTATTTCTATTTAAATATTCGCGTTCGTGGGAGCCAATCTCATGCTAACACATTGCGTTCGCTGACATATTTCTATTAAGCCTGGATCTTCCGCCATGTACGCGCCGCAGGTGAGGTTCCACTACGTCCACACACTTCTACCACCATGCAATACGGTCGGAGCACATCCCCAACACCTCTGATTTTCTGGACTTCTCGCATGAGATGAGATGGGCCTTTGGTGTGTTACCTGAAATATTTTACCCTCCTACATGTCTGTGGACGTTGACCTATTCTTTGTGGTCTGAAGCGGCTCCGTCCATGTAGCCGTAGCGCGGCATCTCTACATACACACCGCAATTTTTCTTGGAGTTTTCGACCCAACGAGGCAAGCATCAAAGTGCTCGTACTCAAGGCCAATATTGAAGCGATGGAACGTAAAGTTGAGTCTATTTACAACTTATGTTCTCTAGCCGGTAGTTGGGGCTGATGAAACAGGCTGGGTTGCGTATCGGGCTGGGACCTGATTTATGATACAGATGTTTGTATGTCAATCCTTCAGTGAAGGCATTAATTTTTTGAACGTGCTCTCCCTGCCGACGAATGATCAGAGATCTTCTCAATCATTATGATTTGATGATTTACGGTTTATGGTCCCTCAACTGCGGAAGCCTGCACTTATGCCGGAGCGAAGCGAAGGCATGTCTTGTACACATGAAAAGGACCATGTCAACGGAGGGAGCTCTCAACATGGTGGCCATTGCACCCTTGGAAGCGAAGGTGTTTGTGTCCCCAATCGCAGACTCTTTTTTCTGGGTTAGATATGCGGGTGAGCAGGCAGAACAAAGGACGTGAAATGGTCTTGAAAGACTCCGAGATGGCATTTCTAAAGGCTAAGGGTCACTGACGTTATGTCAATGGGATGACGAGGGGTCATACCAGGAATTGTGCTGCCAGCGTGGGGAATAACTTGGCCGTTCTGGACGTAGAACCGTCTAATCCAGGCGAATGGAGAACCTACAAACTGAGTGACGCCGGTGATCTTTCGGTTGGTGTCGAAGGTCAGGCCAGGACCATCGAAAGACGTGGCTCCAAGCGATATGAGTTGAAGTCGCAGTGGCCTGATCACAGGTTCCTTGAGTCCGGTTAAATTGGTATCCACTATCAGTTTGTGAATTTTCACAGGGGTGGAACTCGTACGAATTGGCGCCGAAGGGGATCAACCAACTACGCCACACTCAGACTCAGACTCGTCGGCTAGCATGGACGAGTTACGCCACTCTCGGCGATGTCGCGCCACTGCATGCCACTTGTACCGCGGTCATGTCGCGCCGCTGTGACGTATCTGCATTTCACACGCGCAAGATATAAAAGCTGAAAGTCACATGTATTCGAAGCTTCCAGCGAGAAAGAAATCTGTCAATTGGTGAGTGCTCAGTCAGCTGTGGTTGAGCCCGCGGACCTGGTATGAAGACGTTTCCAGGGCGGAGGATGAACCGGCGCGCAGGGATAGTCCCTCTGCTGGCTGATCATGATTGGGGCCAATCTAGGAGGGACGTTAATGATGGGCGTTGTCCGTATGGGGCGATATATTACAGAGAGTAGCATTAGAAAAAGGAAAAGAAAAACGCGGGACGCGATGGACGGTGCGAGCAGCTTGAAAAACAAGGGGGAACAGCGCAAGCAGGGACAGATGGTCTGAAGTCGACATAAGGTGTCGAACACAGTCAGTAGTTGAATTCTAGGGATGTGCATGCGATGCGGCCGCGTAGAGCAGGTTGGGGCAATGGGTCAGATTTGATATCGGTACCCCAAGCAGTTACACGCCTGAGAACATGGATCGGAAGCTCGTGTCCACACAATTCTTCGGGATGTAGAATGAGCGAGAGATAATCAACGCACCTCGGTTCTGGAGGGGGAGGTCAGCAATCGAGAATCCATGCGAGCAAGTCAGTCGGGCTTGCATCGAGGGGGAACAGAATGCAAGCACCCAACGCGTCGCTGACGGCCTGAAGAGGTGTCCTAATTCCACCCCTACTTGTCTTGACTAGAAATTGAAATGCACATCAAGTCGAGAAGAGAGGACTTAGCGGACAAGACAAAGGTCGACTTCCTTCTGAGGCAAAGATTAGTGAGAAAATAAATGCTTGCCTTGGGAAGCGATGCGGTATGATTATTTGAATCGTGGGCCGAGCCGGAAACTTCAACATTCAAGGGATCCATGAAATTCTGATGCGATGTTGTAACCTCACGCGCCTGACGCATCAAAAAACAAGACACTCTGCATATTAAAGCAATCAAGGAGGTCGAGTCGGAGAGCCTACAGATATTCTGCGAGAGGTCTCAGTCAATCGAACAAAACGGTTTAATGTGCAGTACACGCACAAATCCAGGAGGAACTGTAATGTAACCTGCATTTCTGTCGGCGGCGTTTGAACGAAGGTATTACAATAAAGTCTTATTGTTGAGGTGTGGGCCAGATTGAATCAGATCTTTATCTTTGAAGCTGAACAAAACGCGCCAATCCAATGAACTTGCTCGGCGAGGCGGGATCGATATTCTGTCGAAATCAGGAATTAGTGTAATGCGACGGCGGGTGCAACGAGGGTAAGTGGGATGAATAAAGGAGATGAAACCATGGCAGAGAAATGAGGCCTAAAAACGCCTTTGCGATGGAAATGAGCGCGAGGGATCTGATTTGGAGGAAGATGGATGTGGGTGGTGACGCGAAACAGAGGAACTACTTGGAAAGTTGAGCCGCGAGGGAAGAAGAAATGTGCAGACAGATGTAAATGCGATATCAAAGGAATTGAATCGAGACACGCATTGCAAGGTTCTTAAGGTTGTTTCACGCCAATGTGAGCCAAAATATTGTGTAATATTGCGGTGTGTACTGACTAACATGGTAAAAAATTACACTGGTAGGGACGAGGCGGATGCGACGCGACGCAATTATGCAGGGCGAGGAGATGTAGAGGGAGAGGATATCGAGAGAAGGCCCGTGGAAAATGAAGCAGCGGCGTGGTGGGAGCCGGACGGGGTGGGGGACGAAAACGATGAGGGGTGGTGGGGACGAGACGAAGGCGGGCGTATGAGCAGCTGGATGTGTGGCTGAGAAAATGGCAGTAGTGGGGGCGGAGGCAGGGGCGGAGGCAGGAGCGGACGAGCAGGGTGGAGATCCCCTGGACAGTAGTAGCGGCGGGAGGTGGAGTCGTGCGCTGGGATGCGCGCAGCAAGGGGGGCGGCGAGGTAGTGTTCGGCGTAGAGGGGGCGACGGTAGCGCGAAGAGGTGCGGCGGATACGGTCAAGCACGAGGCGCGAGAGATGCAGACGGGTGAGTGAGGAGGCGCCTGCACAAGGGCGGTATCTGACGCAGCGGACGGGAGCTGCTACGGGGACACCGAGGTGTGGGCGCGGCTGCTGGTGGAAAGCAGCGGGGACATCTGGGCGCGGGGACATCTGGGCGCGGACGCGTGCGGGCGCGAACGTAGCGCGGTGGGGAGGGAGGAGCGACCGGGGTGCGGAAGCGGCGACGGGGACGCGCAGGGGACGCGGCGGACGTGTGAACGCGAAGCGTAAGTGGGTGCAGGGAGACGCGTGCGGGAAACGGGATGGTGGAGGTGGACGGTGCGGTGGCGAGGTGGGGACGGGACACAAGTGGATGTACTGCGGCGTAGTCGTGAAGCAGACTAGCGTGCCGAGGTGGAGGTGAGCGCGAGTACGGGCGCGGGAGAGGGACGCGACTGTGGTATGGATGGGGGGAGGGGCGGGCGTGCCGACACGTGGGCGGGGCGGGACAGAGAGGGCGCAGCGGCGAGGTTCGTGCGGGACAAGGAGGGTCGGGGTAGGAGGCGCGCGGGAGGTGGCACGGCTCACGGCTGCGATGGGACGCGGGGCAGGACGTGCATGCGCGGAGGCGGAAAGAGGAGGCTGGGCCGTGAGGCGCGGCCTGGTGGCACGCCGAAGGAACGCCGAAGGGCCGCGAGCACGGGGGAGGATGGGGGCCCCGCGGCGGCATGGGCGCGGACGCGGCGCGGTGGCGGCGTCAAGGCCGGCGACGGGCGCATGGAGGCGGCGCAGCGGCGGGGAGGAATGGAGCGGGCGTGGGAGGGCAAGAGCGGGAGATGCAATGTTAGGGCGGTATGGGGCGGGCGTGGCAGCGCACGGCCTAGGTGGTGGGGCGCGGGCGGGACGGGCGGGGACGCGGATGACGTGACACGGGCACGGGCGGGTGCGGAGTGAGCGTTAGGGGTTTTAGAAGTGGGCGGGGGAGGTATTAGAAGTGGGCGCGCGGGGAATTAGAAGTGGAGACGAGCGGGGACGCGGATGACGTGGCACGGGCACGGGCGGGTGCGGAGGGCGGCGCGGGGTGCTAGAAGTAGGCGCCGCGGGGTATTAGAAGTGGGCGGCGCGAGGTATTAGAAGTCGGCGCGGGGTGTTAGAAGTGGGCGCGCGCGGCGGGCTGCTGCGTTTGGAAGGATATAAAAGGGTTAGCCCAGTTTGTAGTGAGACTAGAGGGTTTTAGAAGTACCTAGTGGGGTGTTTTAGAAGTGGAGGGCAGCTGTTCGAAGTGGTGGGAGAGGTTTTGGTGAAAGTCGACCTCGAAATCGGAAGAAAAGAGTGTGACTGATGTGACAATGCTGCAAACATCAAACCTCCGGCGTCCCGAATAGGAAGGCGGTCCATATTTGAGATTCTAGGGTGTCAGATTGGGTCATATCAGCACCGGAGGGGTCTCAAATGTTAACCTATGGGGTGTACGGGTGGTTCTGCGAGTTTTTTGGGTGAGAAAACGCCGGATTTGGGCGAAATCAGCAGGAATGGGGAAACAGGGCCATGGAAATGGGCAGAAACACAGGTTTTGGGAAAAAGGGGTATAACTCAGGAACACCTGATGATATTTTTTAGATTATTTCTGCAAAATACAGCAGGGGGGCAGAGGGAATCGCCTCATAAGTTCAATTTTCCAATTTGAACACTTTTTGAGGTATTTCTGACGTTCTAGAACGGGCGGGTTGGGGATTTAGAAGTCAAAGTAGCTGCATTTTGAAAAGTTTGTGTGGTGAGCACCGGGGGAAAATCCAAAATCACCTACTCTCCTATGGTGGTAGGTTTTCGGGATCATGGGAAAATTTTCTGAGGTACTTCTAGCGGTAAATAAACGAGAACTGTGTTATTCACATGAATACTCTAAGCGACAAGGAATGAGTGCGCAAATTACAACAGGCATGTACAAATCAAGTAGATAGGTAGTCGGAAATAATGATAACACGTATGTACAAAGTAATTCGTGGGACGTGTCTGAGAGCAAGCAGTATAGGCCATCCTGAGGGCCTAGATTATGTCGGATCCGGCATTGGGAATTCAGGGAACGACTTACTGTAATTCATTGAACCAAGTAGTGGCCTGCGGTGGGCCAGAGCGACGCATCTTCTGCGACGTCGACACGCTCGTAGCAGGTGCCATTGATGTCGACGAACTTCATGGTTTTCCCACTGTGATCGAATAGCTGGACCGTAGCACGTCGGAAATGATCGACCCGATCGTTAGGGTTCACATGGAATCCCCCGGAACTGAGAAGTATTGCAGGTGTTCTTGGGATTCATAAAACGAACTTACGCGATTATAGCGTGATCAGTGCCGAGACCGACCAGGCCAACCTGTTCACAAAAATCGTACACCGCAGTTGCGACGCGGACCTGTTCATTGGAGGGTGTTGCATTCCAGGAGTAGGTGGCGAGCCGAGGGCCAAGTGAGGCCGGGCGGGAGAGACTCATGCGGGTCGTGTCATTGGAGACGGATTCAGCTAGTGGAAACATTAGCAATCCAGCCCGAAACTGCGTGAAAAACACGTGCGAAGGCAGCGTTTCTTGCCCATTGTGAGACGCTGACTACGGGACGAGAATGAACGCGAGTTTATCAAACACGAGAGAAATCAACGCACCGAGGAAATTTCGAGGTATATGCGGAAACTGGAAAACACGAATAAGAGAAATGGGCGAACTCCACGGAAACTACAGGATGGGAATGAGCGAAAGTTTACCAAACACGAGAGCAACGAACGAACTGCGGAAAAGGTTGTGGTGAGCCAGTAGACCAGAAAGGAAGAATAACTGCAGTTTACCAACAACGAGTAAAATGAATGCACGCCGTACGAGTGGAGATATGTGAGGAAACCAGAAGATGCCAATCGTTTAGTATGCAAACTTGGGTTGTTGCCCCTGAACTCCCCGGACTTGAATCCCATCGCGCAAGGCTTGTGTAACAGAACTGACCGTAACATAGTATGCAACAACTCATTATTTTTCATCTATTTCCTTTACTACTCACAACAGTCCCCTTCTTCCTTTTCGGTTCTCTCGTACCGCCATTTTTTGGACTAAGACCCGTCAGTATTTATACTATGATCAAGTGGCGATATGAAAGGAATGTGGAGTAAGGTAAGTTTTCATTAGCAAATGTTTTAAACAGTTCACAAACGGTTTTTATACGATTAAACAATTAGTTGTTCTCGGGTTTAATGAACAAACGGTGTGGAAAGATTTAGTTCTGATTCGAACGTGAACTCAAGGGATCACGACGGAATTTTGCGCCCAATATGATGTTGTTGCTCTGTTGCTGTCATCTCTGCCCTCGGTTTCTTCTATGGCCGGAATATCATATGCACCGAGCCAACCGCCGTGGACCGGAACCATGACCTCCTTCCTGGACGACATTTGCATCACTGACTCTAGTGACTGCGACTCGGCACCCAGCAGCGCAATCAGGGAGCTCGACCAATTCTTTGCGGTGTTTCAAACCTATAGCCGTAGGGATCGTCAACGGCCTGTGTTGTGGTGGAAGGTAGGCCTCGATCACCGGTCCCTCATTAGGGGAAGTCAGAGTTGAGAATCCTGAGTGGGTGTCTACGGTCTGCAGATTGAGGCTCGATGGTATTCTCAAACCGAAAGAAATTCGAGTAACTAGTTGTTCTGGAATGTGCGGGTACAGTTTACTTTGATTAACTGTGCTCTTCGTAGTTGGGCAGAGGACCAACAGTTCCGCGGAGACGCGAAATATATTGTTGGGCAAAGCTAACTATATGTATGAGGGGTCGAGTATTGAGCTAGATGAACATGGACCTGCCGTTGAACCAGTCGCGCTCTCACTGGGTTGATCTGGTGGCCTCTTGGTGTTATTTATCGCTGAGCATTGCGGAAAGGCATAAGTGGACCTTGGACTTACGGCTGCTCTTCGCACTTGATGTTGTTTGCACAATCGGTTCAACGAGAGCATGCACAAGTAGTGGGTGGCATGCTGCAGGACGTATTGTGTCTCCTGGTACCTAAATACGGTGCAATTAAAAAGTCTGAGAGTATGTAGCTCTTGTCAGGAAACGGAGATCGAGGGAAAGGTCCTGTAGATACCACCTTCGTCAACCAGTGAAGCTGACAGACCCCAGTTCTGGCTTAGGAATAGGCTACATACGACAGGGGGGGGGTGTCGTATGTAGCCTATTCCTGGGGGCGAACGACCGTGCGAACCCAAAGGAGGGCGAGGGTACCCACAATCTACACGAACCAGAAAATTGAAAAAAAAAAAAAATTTGCAATCGCTAGTGCTTACTGAGAAAACCGCATCTCCAGCGTCAAACGTAGGAAAGGCCAGAAGTTTTTGTGGATTCATCAAAAGAAAGAGGGTCCAGCGAGTAACGTCGGAATATCAAAGGAGAAGTACACGCACCCCGAGTGATGAAGACCTTGCAATACGGTCTTCCAACCGAGGGCGGACGAGCGACGTGTGACGGTGCCGGCCAGCGATGTGAGGGGGGGAGGGTCGTGGAAGTAGAGTGAACAATTAGGACATGAAGTAGAAGGAAAAGAAAGAGGGTGTCATCCCCGATCGACTAAGTTCGATCGCAGCCCCTACAATCGACCACGACAGATCCTGGGCGAATTCCAATACGTACCTTCAAGCAGATATGAACTCACAGACCTCACTGTGGATTCTATATTTCCGTCGAAAAAACATTCTAGTCAAATGTTGACAATGGATCCGCAGCTGTGTTTGAGACCGTGCCGACTAGACGGCCTCCATTCGACGTGATGAAAACTAGAAGCAGAGCGAAGTCAGTGTAGTGATAACTACTTTGGCTTTGGGACACACCCATTGTAGAAGGTTGTTCAATAGACCCAAGGCAATTTACTTGAGGCGGGGTCGTGGATGATAATCGTCGCCGGCAGACCTGGTGGTGGGATGGGTTTGTTGAGAATGAAGTGCTAACACAAAAAGTGATTGGCAATTGTCTGAAGTACATACAAGAGTAGTCGCAGTATATATACTAGAGCAGGATAATCCTCGGAATAACTCCGGCTACGGAAATGAATAGAAACGAGTCATAGGGAGTCAGTACGAGTCAGGATGAGTCACAACAAGATGTAGGCATGTGGAGAAAAGATTAAATATCACTGCGGACGCAAATCTGCACATGAAAGAAGCCTCGGACTTGGAATAGTCCGGTTGCCAACAGTTGGCACAGTAAAACCATGTGCTAAACTCAACACTCCCCCTCAAGCGGACCTAAGTCCAAGTTCAGCCGCAAAATGTTTTGCTTTGACACTCGGCAATGGTTTGGTGAGGGTGTCTGCGATCATGTCATTTGTTGGACAATAAATGAGATGAATAGATCCATTGGCGATAATGTAGCGGATGAAATGATAGCGAATATCGATATGCTTTGTCCGCGCGTGGTACTGGTGTTCTTTCGTGAGTGCAATGGCCGATTTGTTGTCAGAGAAAACCTCGGAGATAAAGGAACGAAGCCAGAGTCCTCTTTGGAGGCGTGTGTAGCGGCGACGTATTCGGCCTCGGTGGTGGAAAGAACGACAAGTTCTTGCTGTTTCGAATTCCACGAGACCGCGCCACCATCAATCAGGTAGGCAAATCCCGTGATGGCTCGGCGTTCCTCTTCTTGACTTCCATCCGCGTCAACCCAGCCAGTCAACTCACGCGAAGTCTCGCCGTAGGTGAGTTCCCATCCCACAGTGCCCTTGAGGTAGCGAATGACGCGCTTTACAGCGTCCCAATGTGCCGGACCGGGATTCTTCAAGAACTTCGACAATTTTGTCACGGCGAAGGTAATGTCCGGACGAGTTGCAAGTGAGGCATACATCAACGATCCAACAGCCTCCTTGTACGGGACGTCGCACATAACAGCAAGTTCCTCGGCTGTACGAGGGGATTGGGCGGTGGAAAGGGTGACATTCGGGTCCATGGGGATCGAGAACGGCTTCGCGTCGTCAAGATTGTAACGGCGGAAGATGGAGGTGAGGTAGGATTCCTGGGAGAGGGATAAGGTGTGTTCCATTCGATTCCTCTTCACCTCAATACCCAACAGCCAGTGAATTTCACCTAGATCGACAACTTCGACGAATTTGGCGATCCCGGCCTTGACCTCGTTCACCAATGCAATATTTGACGCTGCAATTGTGCAATCATCAACGTGGACGGGGAGAATAATTATGCCAGCATCGTTGCGTCGGTAGAAGACCGCCTGGTCTGTGCTGCACCGTGTAAGTCCCAAAGTCTCGCAAATCTCCGCCAGGCGCTGATACCAGCGCCGCCCACTCTGCTTCAGGCCATAAATTGTCTTGACCAGATGCAAGCCCTTGCCGGTGGAATTGGGATATGGGAAGCCGAGGGGTTGGTGCATGAAGATGCGCTCATCGTCGGTGAGTTTGCCATTCAAGTAGGCACCCTTGATGTCGATCTGATGAATTTCAAGATCGAGACGAGCAGCCAATGCGAGAATTGTGCAGACGGAACTAAGGCGAGCGACGGGCGCAAACATGTCAAAGTAGTCAACACCTTCGACCTGGGAGAAACCCTGTGTGACAAGGTGCGCTTTGTAGCGTTGAACACGGCCGGCAGCGTCGCGTTTGATGCGGAAGACCCACTTGTTCCCCACAACATTGGAGTTTTCAGGTGCGTCCACAAGCTCCCATGTGCCATTCGCCTCAAGCATTGCTAACTCATCCTTGATAGCCTTTTCCCAATGCAGCCAATCAGGCAAGCGGCGCGCCTCCGCGAGGTTGCGTGGCTCAAGCCCTTCGGATTCGCTGGTGTCTGCTACGAGTGCATACTTGATAGCACAGTCCTCGACAAATGCGGTGGTGCGCATGCCGTCTGGAAGACGGCCTCGGTTGCGTGCGAGATTGTCGATGCTGTCATCGCCGCGGGCAATTGCCTGCGTGTACTGGCTCGGAACACGAGCGCGGGTGGATCGACGAGGCTCGGGAGTAGGAGGCGAGTCGGGTGGCGGAGTTGCGGAAGACGATGGAGTCTCGGACGGTTCAGAAGGTGGAAGAGGAATGTGCTCAGCCACAGCAGGTGAGTTTTTGATGCTCGGGGTGCTTGGAGGAGGACTGCTTGACTTCTCAGAAGCCAGAGGTGCGCTATACTCCCCCTCATTCCCTTCCAACACCACAAAAGGCGGAAAAATCACAGTGCGTTCCACCGTAACCTTGCGCTCCCCAGGCCAATAAATCCGGTGTCCCTGGCTTGTCTCATCCATTCCCATCCAGTACCCATCCTTCGCACGCCAGTCAAGTTTCGACTGACCGACAACATCCATCTGTTGATGAACGTAGCACTTACAACCCCACTCGTGCACGTCAGACATGTCGGGAACCTTCCCGTGCACCGCCTCGTACGGTGTCATGCCTTCGAGCGCGCGGGTTGATGTGCGATTCTTCAACCACACAACATGCCTGATACACTCTCCCCACAAAAATTTTGGCAATCCACTCACATGCAACAAAGCACGACCCTTCTCCAACAACACACCATTTACGCGCTCGGCAAGACCATTCGACTCGGGAGTGTCATGGACGGTAAGCGCTGCACCGTGCCCTGCAAGTCCAAGTAATCTTTGAACTCCTTGCTCAGGTACTCGCCGCCATGATCAGACTGAATGACTTTGATGATGATGCCGTGGTGAGTCTTCATCCGTGCCGCATAGGCCTTGTATGCCGCGAACGTTTCTGATTTCTTTTTCAAAAAATACAGATAGGTCTCACGCTTCGCGTCGTCGGTAAAGGTGGTGAAGTAGCGGTGATGGGCAAGGGTTTCAATACGCGATGGGCCCCACACGTCGGAGTGGACAACGTCGCCATAATTATCTGCATGTCCGCCTTCACGAACCTTCGGTACGGACTTGCGTCTGGTCTTTGCATAGACGCAGGACTCGCAGAGGAATGGCTTGGCATCAGCGGAAGGTGGCGCAAGCTTGATTCCGGATACAAGCCCCTTCAAGACAAGGGATTTGGCGGTTTTGAGAGAGATGTGACCAAGAATGCGATGGAGTTCCTGATCAGTAAGTTCGCGTTCGACTGGATTTGCGGAATCAGGCTCATGCACCACTTTGTACAGGCCCTTCGAGGATCTGGGAATCGCGCCAACTAGCTCACCGCGCGGATCGGTGATGCGGCATTCACCATCGCCAAAACAACGGTATAGCCAGCTTCATCAAGACGACCAATGGAGACGAGGGTGTATGCGAGATCAGGTGCAAAAAGAACATTTGTGAGCTCGATTTTCGATTCAGAGTCCCCGTTCGGCACACTGATGGACATATTCCCGCAGGCAGTCGCTGCGAAACACTGATTGTTGGCGGCAGAAAATTCCTTGGGCGCAATCGAGGCGAGGTTCGAGAACTCGGCCTTGAAAGGTGAGAGGTGTTGCGTGCATCCAGAGTCGTAAAGCTCCGTAGGCGCTGACACGTTCTCTCCAGAAGTCACGGCGTCAGCCGTATCGGTTGCGTCCGAATCGTACGGCGCATGGGGAGATCCGTAAGTCTCATCAGATTCCCTCTCGTCGTCGCTGTCGCTCACGTCGAGGCCAGGCAGCGAATCAGTAGACGAGTCTGAGTCGCTCCAGTCGAATTCGGAGCACTCATCATCCCAATCCGGTGAGTCATCCGGCAATGGGGTTTCGCCAGTCTCCAGATGCAGCAACTCAGGCCAAACATCCAGCAGATAATCGCGGCGAATGTCATCGACCCCCGAGACACTCTCAGAGTCGGAAACAGACATGAGGGCAAGCTCAGGGCAACTATCCCAAGGCTCAAACAATTCCTGCATGTCGAAAACGGTGTCGGCTGCTACACGGAGCACGGCCGAGGTGTCGGTCTTATCAACGGAGCGTGGGACGCATTCCACGGGCTCGACAGACCATGCGCCGTCGTCGTCAAAATCCACGGCGGTGTTTGCAGATCCGGAAGCATTGGGCTTCCCATTGCCCTTGCTGCTGTCGTTCAGCTTCGGGCTGGGGCATTTGGACTGTACATGTCCCTTGCCCCCGCAGTTCCAGCACACCCCTTTCGGGCGCTGGCCATTCCCTTTCGCCGATGAAGACTTCCCGAATGAACGTTTCGACGATGAAGATCCCGCAGACTGCGCGCTCAAGGCCACGCCAGTGTCCTCGTGAGACTTAGGTGAGTTCTTGGTCTTCTTCTTCTCGGCCTCGATCCGATCCCACTCTTCCACTGCCAGCTGCAAGAGGTACACCGGGGAAAGGGTGACCGCGTGAGAGGAGGCAGAGTTGCCAGACGTGATTGTGAATCCGGCAGTGGGGACAGTTACGGTCACTTGGGCCGCCTGGGCTGCAGCGACAGTGCGCGCGATGTTGGTTGCCATCAGCGCGGCTTTGGCCGAAGAAGAGATTGTTGAAAGGTACCGTTGATAGGTACGGGGAAGGGAATTGATGATACGGGTGGCATACTGACTGTCTGATAGTTTCACGCCAACAGCCACAAGCCCTTGTATTTGAGCTTGAGCTGTTCAAGGTGAGTGCGCACATTGCCATTCTCGCCGCAATTGAGATTGTTGAAATCAGATTGCATGGAGGCAATGACATGTGCACTCATTGCGGTGAACTCGTTGGTAATCCAGTCCCACATTTCCGCAACAGTGTCCAGCTCGTCAGCCTGCAAGAGGGTATTATCCTCAAGCCGCTGTGCAAGGTAATTGTGAGCCTCGTTCTCGTTTTTGTCCCACTGATCAAGTTCAGCTTGCGCCGCAGGGGGCACGGGACGAGGAACAGAGCCGTCAAAATGGCCCCAAATGTTCTTGGACTTGGCGAAGTGGCGGAAGCGAGCCTCGAAGATCAGCCAGTTGGCACCATCGACCTTCAAGACAGGAATGCGGGAGATGGAAGAAATATCGGCAGTGATAGTCGTCATCGCGGATGAATGGTTTCGAAGTATAGATTCAGAGGGTGAGACGCTGGGGCCCAATAACCTGTTGAGAATGAAGTGCTAACACAAAAAGTGATTGGCAATTGTCTGAAGTACATACAAGAGGAGTCGCAGTATATATACTAGAGCAGGATAATCCTCAGAATAACTCCGGCTACGGAAATGAATAGAAACGAGTCATAGGGAGTCAGTACGAGTCAAGATGAGTCACAACAAGATGTAGGCATGTGGAGAAAAGATTAAATATCACTGCGGACGCAAATCTGCACATGAAAGAAGCCTCGGACTTGGAATAGTCCGGTTGCCAACAGTTGGCACAGTAAAACCATGTGCTAACTTCAACAGGGTTGTGCTTGGACGGTTCATCACGCTGTGAGAGGTGGCGTGTGGCGTCCAGGACACCGTCGGTGAGGGCGATGATAGGGTTGCGCGAGTGCGGGGATGAGGGTGGGGGGGCAGACAGACTTTGTTGCGGCGTCGCGTGTGTCCGCGCAAACCAACGCCAGACGATGGATCAACCGGATCAACCGGCGGAGGGGACGTGTATGCCACAGGAGGGCCCCATGTATACGGCGGTGAGTAACGGGGAGACGTGGAATGCGGTGCACACGCGCAGAGGTGCAGCGGGGACTGCAGCGAAGAAATGCGCAATGGGGACGGTGCAGAGGCGGTGCGGACGACGCGTGTAGCTGGGAGGTGGCCCACGTCGGCGGAGAAAAAGACGGGAGTGCGTGTGGCAGCCGTGGTTGGCGTGGCAGAGAAGAGCAAGCAAGGTGCGTGTAGATACGCATCGTGTGATAGGCGTACCGCGGCGACGTAATGCGAGGGGCATATGAGGCTGTAACACGCCGTACGAGGCAGATGCACGGGGGACCGAGGACGAGACGTGGGGCGGGCGACACACCTGCGCCTTTGTGTCGTACAGGGCTTCACGGAAATTCGGATCAGATTTTTTGGGGACACTTACAAACTCGTCAGTCAGTCCGTATTATCTTGTTCGTCAGTGCCGTTGTTGATCTTCGTCAGTGCCGTCGATCCTCGTCAGTGCCGTCGATCCTCGTCAGTGCCGTCGATCCTCGTCATTCTGTCGGATGTTGGCGAGTCGGCAACGATCTTCCGACACTCACTGGCTTTGGCATATTACCCATCTTCACGGTCACGTGGCATTCCTTCTGCAGGTCGGAGATGGTCTTGTTTGACTCTCATTGCAACTCACTATAACGATCGTGATTCAGAAAAGCATGGGAGTTGAGTCAAAATTAAGCAACAAATAAACTAAAGATTATCCACAAGATATGCATATGCAGGCCATTCCAACTTGAAATCCTCAGTGTTCTCGCGCCGCGGTGAGAACGGGACTTGGAAATTGGAATGGAGATGCCCGAGTACTCACACAGATTCCCACCCCTCAGAAAATATATCAAACCGCGCGAAGTCCGAATATGGTGTCGAGCAACCGGTACTAGATCAGAGCATCACATTGTGGTGAGAGGTGCACACCTGGAAGTAGCATGTTGGTCATTTCTGAGCACAATCTGTCAGTTTTGAATAATTCACCACCAAAAAGAACAGTGCACGAGTAATATACAGGGGAGGAAGTTGAGGAATGCGAACCACTGGCATGCTGATTGCTCCGGGTGGATTGATGGATGTCTGGGCATGAAACTGTCAGCATTGTTGTGGAACGTCCCCGCTGCAAGGCATACGTGAAGAAATCGAGCTTCTGATCAAGGGCGGTCAGTTGTGGCGAAAATTTCAGTGGTTCGGCGTACTGTGCACACGAGAGATTGTCGGAGAAAGATCCAGGCTCAGTTCCAAATGCCAGACGGTAGCCATCGTTGTGCGGCTGATACAGCATCGACTGCGCAAACGCGCCCGGCAACATTTTAGGACAGTGGGCCGGAGAGCCGAAGGAAGGCGCTGCATTCTAGCTGGAGGCCGACGGCTGGGGTGACAGCGGTGATGTAGATGGGAAAGATGTGGCAGAAGCTTGCCTTCAGGAATGGTGAGAACAGGACAGGTCACCTTGAACATGTGAACGGGGCGCATACATGGGATTGACCATCGTGGTTTCCCTCCCCTGACCCCATTCCATCCCGACGTGTCGGTGCCGCTGACGTTGCCGTACAGCCAATGCGCGCTGGTGCCGTACATGTGAAGATCAGCTGGGAGAGGGTGAGACTATCGGCACCTGTTGGGCTGGAGGAGGCACCCGTGGTCCCGTACAATCTGTCGAACGTGCGATGCGCTCCTTGTGGGGGCGGCGGTGTGGAAGCAAAAAAGCAGGTGGCGGGATCACACACGGATCCGCGGCACCTACTGAGTTGGGATGATCTCTGCCGAGAGTGCTTGCACGATCGGCTCTATCGAGTGACGATTCAAGCTCGGCTATCTAGACTGACGAAGATGGCCATCAGACTGACGAAGGTGACCATCAAACTGACGAACATCAATATTCACTCTGACTTATGTCGGAAAAATCCCGAATTGATTATATAGCCCCCCAAGCCAATACATTCCGTTGCAATCCCATATTGATTTTGTGGATTGCAACGCACGGAGCTAGGAGTATAATCAGTTGCAATCCTATCTAGCGTTGCAATTGATTACGGACTTGCAATCAGTTCCAATCCGTTCCAACCAGCACAGACTGGGGGAGCCAAAACACTAATCCTCTTACTACCCGCTGTAGTAAGGTCATTCACCACTTCATTGACATTTGACAAACTATGTACAGTACGATCTCGCTCACTATATGTATGTATGGACTAGTATTCAAGGACCAAGATATATGAAGTAATCAGTGTACCCCAGTGTCAGAATGTTGGAGGGACTCCACCTGAGTTATGTACCTTGCTCGGGTCACCTGCGACTTCGGCTTTCTTCCCCAATCTCTCCAGTTTGACTCAAGATTTTCGTTGTTTTGGATATTGCTGGATACTACAACACATCTAGAAGCTAAATGTCTCATTTTCCATTGTTTATCAGGAGCCGAGGAAGAGGTTGACTTTAGAGCAGTTGCAATCCACCCCCGTATGCTGTTCAAATTGTAAAAAAAATAAAACCACGGCAAACTTTGTTGTTCAGCCACCGAGAGTGTTGGTCTCCTGTCCGAGCAAGACATTCAACCGTATTCTCGCGAGAGATGTTAGGAGAGTCAGCGAGATAAATTTAAAATTGTTGGAATCAGCGAGACGTTTTTGGGGTTTACCATCTAATCAAGGATAACCTTGCGAGAGATTCAGAGTGGGGCATGAGAAACATAAGATTCAGCGAGAGATGATCGCTTGGATGATCGGACCGAGCTCCCGATGACCCATTAGGGAACTTACGCTGCCACCTGTTCAAATGCGAGAGCGTCTTGGCGAGGCCGACGAACACCATTTATCTATGTATCTGCCTCCGTCTGTTTGCTTCCGTTTAGGTCGGATGAATGTCACTGCCCAACGTACTGGTTTTATTATTACTACATGGGGGCTTGGTGAGTTTGTGATGTCTGTGGAAGGTTTTTTAAATTAATCTACGTCCACAGGTATCACCGCAGGCTGCCGTCGCCTGGCTCGCCGCAGCAACGATGTGAACGAGTCCCTGTAGTATTTCTTTGCCATTGCGGGCACTGGCTCCGTTGAGGGCTCCGTCAAATGGTGGTTGCGCGGCCACCACCCGACCACTGTTGCAACCGACATCGAGCTCAATCCATCCCGTGCGGGAGGGGGTTTCTGGTACTCACATATTGACTGGATGCTTGTCAAGCATTGTCGCAAGCCCCGCGTCGCTGACATGAGCGATCTCCCCAAGAACGAGGCCTTGGACACACCAATCTACCTGCTGCTCCCTGTGCCCACGGCTCCCTCCTTTTGCTCCCCAGGACACTACAATTCTTGCCATAATCTTTCAACCAACTAATCACGACCTTCGGGACATCCCCCACTGTGGGGCCCCAGGCGATTACCATGTGTTTCGCCACCTCCGACCTTGAACGTGCTGCCAGCGGCAGCACTCGGACTGACGAGCTCAATTTGGACAATTTTCCCTAGTTCTTGACATGACTCCTCCATCCAACTGATCTTGACCTTCGTCAGGACGTCCCCAATGCTACTACACCATGTTTCGCCACCTGCGATCCCTAAACGCGCTGCCAGCGCTTCACTGGGATTGAGAAGATTGATTTTCATGATTTCCCCATGTACCTTCAACTCGTGCTATTATTCTTTCAGCCCATTCATTCTGACCTTTGTTAAGATGTCCCCCTATGCTATTGAACTGTGTTTCGCCGCCTGCGACCTTAAATGCGCTGCCAGCACAGCGCTTTGATCAACGAGATCAATTTTCAAGATTTCTTCCCAGGTTCCTCGAGTTCTTGTCACAACGGCCTCCATTAAACTCATTTGACTATTGTTAGGACATCCCCGGTGCTACTACAGTACGTTTCACCGCCTCCGACCTTGAACAGGCAGTCCGCGCAGCGCCAGGGATTGATGAGATTGATTTTCGCAATTTCACCCAAGTAGGTCTACCTGCTTCAGCTCTTGCCTCATTCCGCTCAGCAAACTGATCAAAAGTGTCTTTAGGACGTCCTCTGTACGACCACAAGGCACTTTGCTGCATCCGACGACGAACACGCTGTAGATGCAGCCCCAAACCTCCTCACTGGCATTAATTTCCTGGTAAGTATATCTTGTATCTCCTTGGACTGAACTCTGAAGTACTTGTTAGCGAATGAGTTTCGGAGCAAGTCGGCGCGGAGCCCCGGTAGCGAATGCGCTACGCGCAGGCGATGCGACGGCTAGGATTTTACATTACATATATAGTCTACGTGTCCCGCACGACGCTCTTCATTCTGCCCACCCACACGGCCGAGTGAAGAGCGTGCGTCCTCTCCTTTATATTTCATCTACATTCATACTTATATTCCTTATAGTAACGCCGTATTAATCTAGGTACATAATATATTCATTCTGCCCACCACACGGCCGAGTGAAGAGCTAACGCCGTATTAATCTAGGCTTCCGCACACCCGCGGACAGACGCACACCCAGCGTCGCCCCATCATCCCCCTCTGCCGGTATCTCCCTGCGCCCAGCCCTGCTATTCTTAACAGGTTATGGCCTCTCGTGACGACGACGACTACGCGCCGAGCCGCATCCGGCTCCCGACACTTGGCCAGAATGGCGAAAATTTCGTCATCTGGAAGACACAATTGAAGTCGCAAATTACCGGCATGGGGAAAGCCCGTTACATCAACGGGCGCGCCGTCGAGCCCGTCAAGCCCACTCTCGCTGACGGTGCCAACGATGCAGCCAAAGCTGCGCACAAGCAGGCACTGGAGACGTACGATGAGAGGAAATGGACGAATGGGAGAAACATAATGAGAAGATACGCACCCTTTTCTTTTCAACCATTCACGAGACGCATAAAATTCGCATCGCAAATCACACTTCCGCCCGGGAGTCCTGGAATATGCTCTGCAAATTGTATGAACACCAGGGGGAGCTGCATGCACAGTCTCTCGTTGATCGCATGCATGCACTCAAGTGTCCCGAGGGCCAATGCGACCCACGCCCCGACCCTCGACCAACTCGACCTCCTCATTGCCGACCACGCCAGCGCCGGCGGTGTTCTCACCGACTCGGAGAAGAACATTGTCCTCCACCTCCTCCCGAGCAGCTGGCACGAGAATATTCGGAAGCATCCTCACGAATGCTGAATCCATGCGCCAACTCGCCGTGCAGCTCAACCCCTCCGGCGTCCCCCCCTCTCTACACTGCTGACATGCTCGTTGACGCAATCCGCAATCTCGCGCGCGACGACGCTGCGATAAACGGCACGACCAACCCATCCACTGGTGCGGCGCTGGCCGCGACCGCCCGTGATATCTGCAATAATTGCGGACATAAGGGGCATTGGTCAAAGGGTTTGCTGGTCGAAAGGCGGCGGCAAGGAGGGGCAGCGTCCCAATAATTGGAAGGAGGTTGCACGCGGAGGAGGTGGGGGAGGTGGAAAAAGGCAAGCGCGGGCGGGCAGCGGCGGGAAACCTAAAAAGGACAGCGGTAACGGCGGCGGTAATAACAATAATACCGCAGCAGCAGCTAACGCTGCCAGCTATTCGTTTGCCTTCTACGCCGCAACCGATTTCACCAAGCTCGAGGAATCGGGCATCGTCGCCCGCGGCTTCACCACTGTCATCGACTCGGGGTGCAAATCGCCACTATTGCCCCACGCGCGAATGCTTCACTGAGTACCGCACCATCGACCCGGTCCCGATTCGCTCTGCTGACAACCGCACTTTTTACGCGACAGGCGAGGGAACAGTCCCTATCAGTGTCCTACACAGGGGACGCCGCATCGAAATGGTCCTGCTGGACGTCCTGCATGCCCCCGAGATGCCGCTGACACTCATCTCTGTCAGCCGCATGGCCAAATCCGGCCACGCTGTCCACTTCGAGAAAGACGGCGCACACATTCTCACACCGGCGCGCGCCGCCCTCTTCGTTGTACCGGAGCGCAGCGGTCTATACCCCGTTCTGGAAGTCCACGCGTCGAAATCCCCCACACCGCGCCCGATCACCATGTCCGTGGAAAATTTGGCAAGTGTGACACTCACCTTGCACGAATTCCATTGCCGCATGGGTCACGCTGACATTCGCGGCCTGCATAATATGGTCAAGAAGGGCGTGGTAACAGGAATAAAGCTCACCGACGACAAGGTGGGATTCTGCAAGGGCTGCGTGATGGGAAACTATCAAGCGCGAACCCTTCCCGCACGAACGTTCGAGCCCCACAGCCAAAACTTACGGCGGTAAAGTCTTCAGCGACGTTTGGGGGACCTGCGCCAAAAGAATCCTTAGGCGGGAAGCTCTACTTCGTGGTATTCGTCGACGACAAATCAGATGAAGTCGTGGTTACAGGCTTACGCAAGAAATCGGACGCATTCGATGTGTATAAGCATTACGAAGCTTGGGCGAAGGGTCCACCGCGGCACAGTAGCCATCGGTGAATGGGGGAACTGACCGGTGGCGGCGAATTCACGAGCACGGAGATTGAGACGCACTTGAAAAATCAAGGCAACCCACCACCGCATCACTGTCCACGACTCATCCGCACAGAACGGCCCAAGCCGAGCGCATCCTCCAGATGCTGCTCGCACACGCGCGCGCCATGCTCCACCTCGCCAGCCTACCTGCCTTCCTCTGGCTCGAAGCCGTCGTACACGCTGCCTGGCTCCGCAATCGTACGGAGACTGCGAACACCATTGGTGCGGACGCCGCACGAACGTGCTACGGGCAACAAGCCCGACCTCTCACAGTTGCGGCGCTTTGGCGCGAACATCTGGGTGAAGGACGAGCACGCGTCGAAAATCGACATGCAGGTGAAACCTTGTCGTTGGGTCGGGATCGACGCGCACGTGAAGGGTCACAGAATATATTGGCGGGGGCAGCGGAAGGTTACAATTGAGCGTAATGTGAGGTTTGAGGGGAGCCCGAGGACACCATCTATCCCTCGAGCGTCCCGATCGAGGGGGAGTTGGGTTAGCGAGAGCGCTCGCGACGCTCAAGCACCTACTCCTCCCGCCAGCCGAGGCCCCTCTCGAACAATCCAGTGCCGGAAGTAAGACCTCCGGCAGCGGCTGACGCACCTGCAGCTCCCGTGGATACACCATCCGCACCCTCTACCGCGTCCCTATCCCCTCCCAGCTCGCCACCACACGAGCTGGCACCCGAAACCGTCCCGTCCTACTCGCACGCGCAAGCCCACACAATGGCTGCGCGACATCGCCGATGGAAAAGGCACGACGGGCGGACGTGGCGCTGCCAAAGTACCGGACAGCGTCGTACCGCCAGACGAACCTGCGCACGCAGCATTTGCGAATGGTAATTGGCTCGACGGAGCCGTTGCCATGTTCGCCACCCGAGCGGCATTCGCTGGTGACGAGGCGCCGTTAACAGTGTTCGCGGCCATGGACGGGGACTCACCTACCTTGGGCGAAGCCTTGAAGGGTCCAGACGGCGACGAGTGGAGGAAGGTCACGGCGGTGGAAATTGACAAGCTGGAGGAACACCGCACGTGGGAATATGTCAATCGCCCGCGTGACGCCAATATCCTTCCTTGCTCCTTCGTCCTCTGCCGCAAACGCGATAAACACAACAAAATCAAGTCGTACAAGGCCCGACTCGTCGCCGGCAGCCATCGCCAGGTCTACAACATCGACTACACCGAGACCGCCGCCCCCCACCATGACCCTCACCTCTCTCCGCTTCCTCCTTGCGCTAGCTGCAAAATACGACCTCGAGGCGGAGAACATCGACTTCTCCAGCGCGTACACCAATGCCGACGTCGAAGAAACCATATATATGGAGCAGCCCCCCGGCTTCAAGAAGCCAGGACACGAGCACCAAGTGTGCCTTTTGTGGAAGGCGCTCTATGGATTAAAGCAGGCGGGAAGGCAATGTACAAGAAGCTCTGCGAGCTTCGGGTGGATAGGATGGGACTCACCCGGTGCGCTGCAGACCCTGCCGTCTTTTATTTATTCGACGGCGACCTTGGAGTCATCATCGGCATTCATGTCGATGATTCGTTTATACTCACGAACTCCAAGGCGGCGTGCACGGCGGTCAAACGCGAAATTGGCGCGCACTACGAGATCCACCTCATAAGCCCAAGATAACACATTGAGTTCTGGGGAAATACCGCACTTCAAACGCGTTAACTTCTGGGTAACCATTTATGGAAGCCACGGAACACCACGGGATCCCACGTGAACTCGCGGGTGCCTGCGGGTACCTGCCCACCCTCCTTGCCGCTACCCCGGCACCTCTGGAACACTCGGCAACACATCTGGGCCTTCGGCATTGGGCCCGTACCAAAAAAAAAAAGCGAAAAAATACAATTTAAACCGATTAAATACATCGCAGTATCAAAATGCCCCTATCCCGGCAATCCCCGAACACCTGTCAATCCCAATGCAGCCAGAAAAGGCGCCCCGCACGCATGCGCCACCACCCCCGCCCCCGCCCCCGCCTCAGGACAACAGGGAGCTAGGAGCTGGGAGAGGGAGCATGTACCCGACGTTGGCGCCGGTGCTGCAGCCGTTGGACAGGTGCACCAATCCGACTGACAGAAATGACGCGCCCGCGCCTCCCGCTGTTGCTGCTCCCCGCGGGGGATAGGGAGCGGGCAGCGGGCAGCAGGAGCACGTCCCGACGCGGGCGCGCTTATGGCTGCCCGCTCTCCATTCCCTCCACTCTCTCAATCATCATCCACCTCCCCGCCCATCAACAACTCCTCGTCGCTGTCGATATCCCCACGCTCATCATCTTCGTTGTCCTCCCCGTCATCTGCCCCATCGGCATCCTCGCCCCCCTCATCTCCATCAGCCCCCACTACTGGATCCCACACCCGCTCAAAAACTCTCCGCTTCTCCCCCTTCCGCAGCTTCACCTCGGTCCTGGTGATCTCGGCCCTCTCCGCCATCTCTCGGTACATGTCCGCTTGCTTGGTCGCGTAGGCAACCATGCCCTCCGCCACCTCAAACGGTTTCCGTGCTGATATTGACGGCGACAGCACGATCGAGCCACTGCCGCTCGCGGTACGCGTAGCTGACAGGAAGTCGGCGCCATTCCTCTTCCAGCAGCCGTACCTCCTCTGTCCACCAGCGGCTGCGAGCCCAGGCTTTCGCCCATTCGATACGTAGTGCTGTAAATCATGTTAATAAATTAATTGCCTTGCACGACGACGATGGGCGTCCTTACCATCCTCCAGCTCCTCGTCCGTTTCCTGCTGTCCCGGCCATTGTCCAGATCCACGATATCTCCCGCAGGTTCTCCCCACCTCGTGTCACCATCTCGTCGTCGTCGTCATCGTCCGCAGTGGCGGCAGCAATCCATCTTCACGAAGTTCCTCCTCCCTCCGCACCTGCCGCTCGTTAGCCTTCCGACGCTTCTCCGCCTTCCTCGACAGCTCCTCCGCGTCCTGCATGCACCTTATATCCTCCTCTTCAACTGCGGCCATCCGACCTTTGACCTATCCCCCCCATGGATTCGCAGCCGTGCCTGCCAAGCCATTTGGAACTTCTCGGAGTGGAGACGAATCTTGCCTCATTGCGCGCGAAGATGGTGCGTGATCTTGTATTCATCCTCTGTGCCCGTGAATTGTGTTTCTTGTAAAAGAGGAAACGCGACTTGATATGAAGCTGGTTACGAAGTCGTGGAGTGCCGTGCGACATTGGGCCGCCCGCAGTGAATCCTCGATCTCGATAAGGCCACCGACGCAACCGCCTTTATCGCGCTCCTCCTCCGACAACGCGGAAGGTAGCAAAAGCGGCACATCCTCCGCCAGCTCGTCTGCGGGAGCGACTCGTCTGGAAAGTGCTTGGATAGCCGTGGGTGTATATGTCGTCTGCCACTTTGCGGAAAAGGGCAATACCGCGGTTCAGCTTTGAACGCAGCTGCTTCATGTTGATCTGCATTGCAGTGGTCCCCGCCTTCTTCAATTCGGCTTGGACACGAACACGTCTCCTACAAATAATATTGAGCTCCACGTCCTTGGAAAGGAAGGACCACTTACTGCTGCTCCTCTAATTCAAGCCCCGCGACGATGATGAAACTGCTTGGAGTAACCTCGTGCAGCGCTGCCCCTCCCTTCTTGGCCTCCTCCGCCTCCTCGTTCGCGAATTGTAATCTCACGTCTTGCTCCGTTAAGCCTAGCAGTACGCAAGGTCAGAAGCTTCCTTTTTCGCGTTATTGAATGCACATACCGCTGATTTCCATCTGATATGGGTTCTTCTTGCTCGCATCCCCCTCAAAATCCTCTACCATTTTCTTCCACGCCGGCAACCCGGTCCGCTGCTGCAACGAGGAAGCCTCAAACGCTTCTCGCTGGGATTGCTTGCTCCTTTCTTGCTGCATCCAGCCGTCGACGCAGAAGTGCCGCTGTACCAGTATCAACATCTTCCCAAGCTTAGGCAAATTAAAGACAAAATCACTCACACAAGCCGAGCATCTTCAGCCAATTCCAAAAATTCCAGTGGCAATCTAAGGAATCATGTCGTGCACCGGGTCCGCTTACGCGAGTGCTGGTCGCAATGGCCCCGATGCTGGCCCAGGCCGCTCAATCCCTTCGCCGTCGGTCTGTCCGCTACCCGGTACCAGATTCAAGGAGAATGTCACCTGGCAATCCAAAGTATGCGAGTGTATATGCATCTGTGGAATTACGAAGCGGAACATCTCCAAAATCATCGTCATCTGGACGAGCTTCGGGAGCTTGGCGAGCCGTTCGAGGAGGTACTTCCACCATTGACACACGATGTCGTACGACACTATCTTGCGCACCGGGGATCCTTGTGGCGGAGGATCGACCCGAAAATATAATCCATGTTAGTGAATCTGAAGGCAACGATCAGCGTCAAGACCATTTTGCCATCATCTCTTGGCACATACCGTTCCCCCTTCTGTAGATCACCGACGCCGTTGGGTTGTATGAATTCATGCCTCGCGCACACCCCCATCCCCACTCCGGTTGTGCTATACCCCCTCGAAAACTTCGTATTTGCATAATCGAGTGCGGCGAGGCCACTGCAGGTGCTCATCTACAATTCTGATGTTAGCCAAGCATCACAGTATCGACGCAACAGACCCTACCTCCCCTTCTGATCGGTGACTGACAGGAGAAAGTGGCGGTATGGCCCATTTTCCATCACGTACGCCCATCCCGTCCCCAGACCAGGGTCCTTGATCTCACTCGAGATCATGCGCTGCTTCAGCCGGAAGCAAGCATCCAGCGCCAGAAAAAATATGTAGAGAAACCTGTAAAAGCGATTGAGTGGATGGCGGCAATTAAATACTGGGGCGCTTACTGGTCCTCCGGGGGCACCTTCGCCCATCCTTCCGGTAGATTGACCTTCGGATTCGGACAGACTGGACATTCGACAGCCAGCTCCCCGGCTCCCGTCCCAAAGACCTCCGAGGGATCGTGCGCGCGTCCGGCGCGCTTGAGCATTAGTAAATGGCGCCATTGCCGAGCCATCTGCAAGAATATCTGGTATCGGTTAGGCGGCTTTACTCCAACGTTATTGGTCAGGCGTTCGAGGACAGTGTAGTAGTCGTAGGCGGTCGTCTTTGCTTGCAACGTCGACATGAGAAATCTGTCGAGCACAAGGAAGGTTGCCGCCGTCTGCGGTTGATCGCTCGTCGCGGGGTACCAGCCCGCACGGAGTAACTGAATGTAGTGCTCCTCGCGCCCGCCGTCGGTGCAGGCACAGAAATCGACCTTGACATTGTGAATCCCGTTGTCGTGAATTACAACGAAGTCCCGGTGTCCGGGCTCTGGGTTAAGGCACCGCTCGTGGGGGGGATGCCCAAATTGGATGCGGAGGTCGAGCTCGGCCAGCGACGCTCGCTCGAAGTACACGCCGTTCCATTTCTGTAACATAAATTGTAAGTTAGCTTGGTGTCATGACAGCCGTGCCACATCCCACGCACAAATATTACATGAAGTGGATTGTCGGCGTGTTTTTGGACGCAGCATCTTTGGCAGAGGAGAACCCCTCCGGCGCATTCTTGGCAGCGATAGATTGGGTGATTCGTTGGGTTAGCGCAACCAGGACAATATTTGTCGCCCGCGTCCCTGCGACCATCCCGTCGCAGAAGTTGTGCTAGGAAAATGTCGTGCAACAAGCGCATCCAATAATTCATAACTTTGTCCTATCAACGATGTCTCAGCCAAAGGCAAAAACAAAAAGCGATGGCAAACTCACCGCAGACTGATAACGTTTTGGGTTTGGGGGGAGAGGAGGAGGTAACGGGGGGTCGTCGTGGCCGTCATTACTCATAGAGTACCGCTCAGGCTCCCAGGGATCATTTGCCGCTTGCGCATTTGATGGTGTCGACGCCGCAGGCGCGTCTTGGTTGCTCAGACGCGCCCGTTTCATAGGCGAGGGAGGATTGAGGGACACAGTTTCGCGCACGTAGGACCGACCATCTGGAGCTGCGCGATCCACAAAAGTGTGTATGCGTTTCTCTGCGGGGGCTGCGACCAGATCCTCCCACGTCGAATATTATGGTAGAACTAGTTGATGCCTGTGGAGCGCTGGGACCGAGTCTGTTGGCTCTCTTGTTGCGATTACCACGCGGCGGCATCGGGTTGAATAAATAGATAAAATAGATAAAACCAAAGCGAGAGTCACTCAGAGTGTCGAGGAAGATGTAAAGTATGATCACATGATATCAAATTGCACGCTCTTTACTACCATGTCCACGAGCGAAACTGCGTGCCCCCTGAGGCCTCATGCTCTGCTCGCGCCCGCGCTGGCCGCACTCGACAGCAGATGGTGGTGACCTTCATGCCCAGCCGCGTCTGTCCCATACCTTTCGCGCCCACCTCGCCCTCACAAGAAACCGACTCCCCCCACCACACGCAACGGCAAAACGTGGAAGCAGCAGGACACAGAACACCTCGCTCGTTTGGCTCCCTCAAGGAACAGATACGAACAGGCCAATGAAAACAGTCGCTGCAAAGCCAAAGGAACCGGCAATGCCCCAGTGAGTGCTCGACTATTCGCTCAAAAGGTATGACCCCTTACGGAGCGAATATTTCCCAGAATCGTTGACCCACGGGCCGTCGGGGAGTTGGTGTGACGCAGCAGATTGCAGGACCCCAGGTGAGTTTTTTGTCAGTTTCTGTGCTCCTCGGCCCGCCCATTGTGTGCGATTTGTGCACATTTGGCTCTTACTTCACGTTCACGGCTTTTGTTCGTTTGTGTCTTCACCGGAGGCAGTGGTCCGCTGCTACGGAGGCGCTGGGGGCCGAACGCACGGCTCTGTTCTTCTGCGCGTACAATCGTTGCTGACCAACCTTCTAGGTACTTCGAAGGTGTTGGCCATGTTCCTTAATATGACCTTTATCAACGCACCTTTATCCATGAATTGTACTTTATTTCCCTTGGCCTATGCCCTTTACACGCTCCCAATTCGTACTCCTTTGTTCTCTGCCCGGGGCGGGTTATTGTACTCGACCTGTACTAGACTACAGATTTAATGCAATCTGTCTATGTTTCAGGTTATTTTGGACCCATTCCTGGCTAAGAGCCCGTAAGAATGGGACGGCGAGGTCGACGTTCAGACTGGCATGGAGTCTGTGTGATATCCTTGGCGGAAATCTGCTATTTTCGTGAGTCAGGTTCAGGATCATAGGCGACCCAAAAGGTGATCGCCAACTCGCTACGGGTCGATCACGAACTCGCCACGGCCATCGTTCTGAACGATATCCTCCCTGGCGTACCCATCCTCTTGATTTTGGCGGAACTAATTTGAGGGCTAGGTACTACATGTCTTAAAGGATGTTCTGGAAATTTTTGAGATTTTTAGGAGGTATGTCGATTTCCCCACTTGCAACAAGAGTTTGACCTGAGATCATGTAGTGATCATTTGCAGATTTTGACCTTCGACCACTATCATCCAAACTCAAGTTTGCTCTATTGCCTCAAAACTCAATCCGATGGACAAGTAGGGACTACCCTTCCCAAACACCAATAAAATTAACCTCGGCATCGTCCTACTCAGACCTCAGAACGCCAAAAAGTCCAAAGCTCACAGCAGGAATAGTGCGGCCGTCAAGGCCGCCAGGCGCGACGCCAGTCGGACATATCGATGGAAGTGAGTCCCCAACAGCCTTCTCATTGAATTATAGCCAATTTATCGCTAGGAACGAAGAAGTGCTTCGTGAAAAGGCCAGAGTCCGGATGGCTGCGTATGTACCGACCATTCGGTTGCTCCACTCTTACACGATACCTCCAGTCACCGCGCGTCTATCACGGCTGAAGGCCAGGTCTCCGAAGACTATGCTGCTGGCGTCAAGCAGGCTCACACCAACTATCGCTCGAAGTACGAACCTCTCAATGCAAAAGTCGCGACTTTTTCTCAATCTATGTGCAGACATCGAGACCTACTGGCGTGCAAGGCACGCTTGCGACGACAGAAGTACGTCTCGTGAAACCTTTATCTATCTTCTGTTTAATCACCACGGCCACTAGTGCTTTCGTCGCCAAGCACGGTTGGCAAGCGCTTCTCGACCGGATCGCGAAAGAGAGGGCAAGGGCAGACGCCGCTTGGGAAGCCCAGCAGGCAGAGATCGAGAGGCAGCGCCAGCAGAAGCAGGCGGCAGCTGCAGCTGCCCGCCAGTTATCGAGCGCCACGGTAATTTAGCATCCTTCCGCTGCACTTAAATTTTCAAGGCAATTCAAATTTCAATCTTCTGCCAAATTTTCGGTGCAAAGAGTGAAGCAAAGGTAGTTCATAGGGTACCAAACCAACATGAGGTATGCACTACCCGGCGCACGCAAACCACAGTCACAATTTCGCCTACAATTTGTCGGAAGCCATTTCAAGCGAGAGAAAATCAGAACCTACCCGCAGGGGCGAAAGACCGCTTGTATTCTCGCGGACGGCAGCCCACGGGCGCTCCAGGCCTTCGCCCTTGATTTGAGCTGCTAGAAGCGGGCAGCAACTGTCGTAGAGTAAGAGCTGGCAGCGACTCTGGTTGCTCATGGCGTGGAAATTGGGGAATATAAAATCAAAGTTACACCTGGATTACGGTGAGTAGGGAGCCTGAAAGAAACTTCCGACACTCACCTCTCACCCTTCTGCAAACAGTAGCGCACCTCCCACGAGATTGGCATGTAAATCCTCGATGGCTGCACGAAAAAACGGGCCTTGGGGTTCTTGTACAGTACGAGAGCACGGCCTGAACAAGGTGAAACTTGTGAAAGAAATGAAGCGCAGAAATACAAACGCACAGGTATTCTCAGACATAGGGACTCCGGTGAGGTGTGACGATTTTGTTACTTGTCACCAAGGCTTTCTGCTCTCGTCGATATGTCGACCGCATATCAAGGATGCCTCCCTCCGTACCACCCGAGCCCGGGACACGAGGATCCCCGCGAGCACTCAGTCGCCGCTGGCCGGTATTTCTACACGGTCGGTGTTGGTTATGCTCCCGGGATTTTACACCGACGAGTGCGTACTAATAATTGGGTATCGAGGGCGTTTGCAAATAACATATCTAGGATGCTTGCGAGGAACCAAGTCTCAGGCTTTTCCGACACCAAGTGGAAAAAATCGCCGACTTATGAGGGCACGTTGGCGATCTGGAATGACATGTGCGAGAGGTATCATAATCATGATGCTTCGCCGCCTCCGTCACCCCCCTCACCTCCGTCGCCCTCGCCACCCTCACAACCAGTTACACGCTCGTCTCCCCGCAAGACACCGATTCGTCCTCGGGCCCCGGCACCTGTCATGCGGGCCCCGGCATCACCACGCCGCCCTGGCGTTCCACTCGTTTCGACCCCCATGCCGACCAGGACAGCGGCTGGGCGCCTCAGCCAGCCACCCCTTGCGTCGAGCTCGGGATCTGGACTCACGCATCTGGCCCCTCCCGTACAGGTCGAGTCGTCCCGCGAGCGGGGAGCCTGGAGGGAAGGAGAAATTTTGTGGGGCATTGCGGGGACATTTCTCCTTTTCGAGGACCGGTACGTTCATCTCATCTTCAGGCACCGGAGCGTAGACCCAACTGTTACCCTAGGTATGATCTTGTCGACCATATTTTTTCAAAGAGACTCTCGCCGGCGTACGTGATGGAGACGCGCAACCGAAGGAAATTGGTTGCGTTCGTGGGGAAGCAGGTGTATGTGCGTGCGCGTGGGGATCCTGACGATTCGGATTGAGGACATTTTGCTCATTGTTGCTGCGTACATGCTGAAATATATTTATCTCAATTCTTGAATTTTGGATACTTGTGAGAAGAGAGCATATCATTCAGGATTTTTATTATACAGGGGGCAGCGGTTGAGAGTGAAGCGTAGGAGAGTTTTCATCATCATTCACCGACAGGAGGCTGGCGGGATGCGGGGTGCCCCCACCGCTGATGTTCCATGCATCGAGACCCCGAGTATCCATCGTGCCCGTGATCTCAGAGCCGTGCCGCCAGAACACGAACGAGGGGTCTTCAGGGAATTCGGGGTGAGAGAAAGGAGGGTGTTCCAGTTCGTAGAAGAATCGAAGAATATGAAGGTAGATATGGAGTGTGTCCAATGTCCACTTGTCGGGAAGGTCGGGGCGACGGAAAGGTGGATGGTCAAGCTCGTACAAAAATTTGAGGCGCGCATGGCGACGGAAGCGCGCTCGCAAAATCTTGGCAAAACGAGGGGGCACATATTGGAGAAAGGCTGCGAAAAAAAACTTGAGATGAAAAGTATTGTAAAATAAAGAAGCGCACCAGTTCTGGCTGCGAGAAATGCATTATCGTGGCTCAATGCCTTCTCCACCTCCTTGGGCGATACGACACTCCAACCGCTGTCTGCCCATTGCTTCACCACCTTCGTAAAATCGGCATGGTGGGTGCGAGCGCGCTCTTTTTGTGCCTCGGCGACCCAGGCAGCTGCACAGAGCCACGATTGAGGGACGTCGGAACCCGGCATGACGGGTGGAACGGAGGTGGGGAACTGGCGGGGTGTGGGCTTCATAGTGTATGTATGGCATTGTTTATCGTCTGCTTCTTCTGGTCGAGTGTCCCGTAAATGGCGAAAGGAAAAAAGAAAACAGGAAAGCCAAGCGACTTCCTGGGCAAACGGGCGGAGCTTCTCCAGGAATGGGTTCCGACGTATTCTAACGTGTCGAAACTGGGAAAAACGCGTGGAGTCTGGAAGCCGCTCTTCCGCACGTACTGGGACAAATTTCCGTGGCGGCTACCCTTGAAGCAGGACCCAGACGCCAACGATCCAACAGACTACGCGCTGACACCTCAAACCGCCGAGGAGGAGGCCGAGTACGCCAAACTGGTCCCTGAAATCGAGACGGTAAGTCCTTTGTTAAACAGGTGACGAAGAAAAACTTATCGCGCTGCCAGAAAATTAAGTTATACATAGGCCGTCAAGGAAAAGTAACGGGGGCGAGAGAAAACCCGTGGGTGGGGTGGCTGAAGAAATTCCGTATGCCATTGGGACCAGCACCCAAGAAGCTCGCCGACTACCAATTTTATATGCAGCACAAAGATTTCAGGACGAAAGTCACTGAGGAGTTCAACAAACAAAGTGTTGGATTGATGGCCTCCCAGCATCTCAAAGTGCGCGCGCGGATTGCGAAGGAACTTCTTTTGGCGGAGCCTCAGGAGGTGCAGGCAAGGATAAAGGAGGAGGCGGAGGAGGAGCATGCTGAGCTGGTTTCAAAACACGAGGACCAAGTTGATGGGCTGCCGTCACTGGATGAAGACGAAATGGCGGAGTGCGTGTGCCCTGAACACGAGATTGTACATACTAATGCTTGCGCAGGGCTCGACTGCGTTTCTCCGATATTGTGGGACCCTTGCTCGATGGCCTAGCAGCTCACACTGGCTATGAGATATCGCTGCTCGCGGGCCGAACCAAGCTTAACAAGGAAGGAAAACTTGATATTGAAGCATTGAGGTAAGCCTGGCGATGTCACGATCAAGAGTGTTTCTAAGACGGTCGCGCGTTAGCTTGCACGCAGGGGTGACATCAGTTACACCAGAAAAGCTGGACTTCTCGAGGGCAGATGCAAAGTCGTACGGGGAGGCGATGAGGGCTTTCAGTAGATTTGTATGGGGCGCATGTAAGTCTGGTGCTTTTATTCAAAGACTTTGTATTGATGGGGGGGATAGACGAATATCGGAAGGAGGGACACAGCGACGTGGACGTGGACGCAGTCGTGGCAGTCGCGACTTCAATCGAGCCCCCCGCTCCGGCTCCGATCGTGCCAGAGACAACAGGCGCGGCAGTCACCCCCACAATGACTGTCTCAGTGACCAGCGCACCCGTCATCCCTGAGGTTCCCCTAACCGACACCTTCAGCGATGAAGAGGTGCGGACCTTGATCAGCGCGGGGAACATCGACTTCCGATACGACGAATTCGACTTCCCGGCAGACTTGCTATCCGGGGTCAATCACGTCGCGCCTGGCACGCTACTACCGGGGCTGGGACCCCCCTGCCAAGGATCCGTACGGCGGCGGATTTCCAGGGCCGCTGTCCGCTGATCTCTTGCTACAACTGGCCGAAATGACGGTCGACGCGAGGGAAACGAGGATTGCAGAGCTAAAACAAATGGACGCAGCGACATTAGAGCGAGAGAATAACAAAGGACGCACGTATTATATGCTGAACGGCATGGGCCTTGGAGACGCACAGAGAGAGACGTTGTGGGGCGGGACGGTGGCACCTCCTGCGAAACGCAAGTCACCGAATCAGAAGCGGAAGGGGTCAGGGAAACGAGCGAGGAAGGAGCTGAAGGACCTTGAGGTGCAGCTGCAGGGCGAAGACAGTGACAGCGGAACGGAGGGCGAAGAAGAGGGGTCGAGGGAAGCACCGAGCTCGAAAGCAGATCACCCGACGAAGACACCTCGTGCCACAAAGAAGAGCGCGGGAGCGTGGCAAGACAAGGCCCAGGAGTTTTTGAGCAACAAGGATAACGGCGAAAAGTGGACGGCGCTACTGGGGTTGTGGTGGGAGCGAGAAGAAGCTGCCGGCTTCAAAGGCACCGTGAGTATAGATCCGTTTAAACGCCGCTCCGCAGGCAACGCTGATGACGTGAACGCCCGGCCAGACCAGAACATTTGTGTCAAAGAAACGGCCCAAGGCAGTGGGTGACTGGGTTAGCCGTGCGCGCGTTTTTACACCAGAATCGAGCCCGAGGCATTCGGACGCCAGTTTTGGGCATGGTGGGTCGACATCAACCCAGAATGGCGCACTAAACAACAGCCTATGATGCGGGGGGACAGTCCATCGTGGACAAGTCTAGATTTTCATGGCCAGAACGGATTCTTGAATGTGATGGTATGCTTGAAATGGTGGAGAGACGTGATGAAGACGCCGTCGCCGGATTGGGAAGAGGCCGTGGATGATGTCACGTGGGCATTGCGCAAAATGAGAGAGTTCGTCGTTCCTCCGCTTCTGCTGGTCAGACGTCGCTGATATTTAACCCAGGGACAGCAAGAAGGGTGCCCCATTGGGGCACACCTCCCCTGCCCCTGCTCCCACCCCGGGTACCACCCAAATCATAGGAAGCCCAAATCCGGGACGCAGCGCTGCCGCAACCCAGAGCAAGGATGTCGCGTCGAACGCAGGACCAGGGAACGTTATTGGTACCACAATTAACCTGCGCACGGCCATGGATCGCTCCCCAACCAACGGGGGAAGGCCCAATCCGGAAATCTTCGATTTCACGCATGGAAGCCCTGCAACTGGCGGTGTACCCAGCGGGCTGTCACAAGAGGAATTGGACGAGATGGCAGATGATCCGGACGCCGATATGGACGAGGAGGGATAGAGGGAGGCGCATAATCGAGGGAAATGCTCGGGAGGCAGGGGTGATACTGGGGATGCTGGGGGCCCAGGGGTGTGCTGTGTACGGTAGGGTGAATATAATACACCCGTGCGTGCCGCAAACCCGCGGGAAAACCGCCCCAATGTACCGTAAAAATCGATTTTTTTGCGCCCGGAAATTGGCGGGAGCAATCACGTGTCCGCGTCACTGGTTTTCAAAGTCCGACGCCCGCAGAAACGGGATCAGGCATCAAAGCAACGATGCCGAGTGCTGTCAGAAGCGCCGGGCATCACAATATGTAAGCATCGCGGCTGTGTGGGGAGCTCCCCAAAGATAATGCATTAGGTCTGTGGGCTCACCCCACAACTTAATGCATTATATTGAGTATATGAGCTGCGAGATCACCGACCTTGGGCCAGTTCGCTGGCTCCTGGGCTTCGAGATCCGCCGCGACCGCACTGCGCGACGCATCACGATGTCACAAAGCGCGTACATCGACACCCTCGCTGAACGCTTCCATCTTACACAGGCATGTTCCCGCACCGTCCCTCTCAGCCCCCACGTCGACCTCTACGCCAGCGCTGAGGCCGTCGACGCTGGCCCATACGCACAGCTCACCGGATTGCTCATGTACACGGTGATCGGCTCACGTCCCGACGTCGCGTACCCGGTGTCGCTCCTCGCGCGCTTCATGTCTGCGCCCACGCACATCCACCTGGACGCCGCCGAGGACGTACTTCGTCACCTCATCAGCACCAAATCCCTCGTGCTAACCTTCGGACTGGACGACACCGGACTCACCGCGCACTCGGACTCCGACCATGCGTCCCAGCCGGATCGACACTCGATCACCGGCAATATCTTCCTCTTGACGGTGCCGCTATCGCCTGGTCCTCGCGCAAGCAGCCACTCATCGCGCTGTCTTCGACCGAGGCCGAGTACATCACCGCCGCCAGCGCCGCGCGCGAAATTACTTGGCTTCGCGAAGTCGTCGGGGAACTGTCCCACCTCCCTCCTTCACCCACTCCGCTCTATTGCGACAACCAAAGTGCTATCGCGCTCGCCAAGAGCGGCCTGATGAACGCGTGCACGAAGCACATCGACTTGCGCTACCACTATGTGCGCGATGCCATCGAATCCGGCCGCATCTCCCTCTCCTACGTCCACACCAACGACCAGGTCGCAGACGCGCTCACCAAGGCGTTGCCGCGCGTCAAGCTTGAACGCTTCCGCGGTCGCATGGGCCTCCGCGCCCCTTGAGGGGGAGTGTTAGCGAATGAGTTTCAGAGCAAGTCGGCGCGGAGCCCCGGTAGCGAATGCGCTACGCGCAGGCGATGCGACGGCTAGGATTTTACATTACATATATAGCCTACGTGTCCCGCACGACGCTCTTCATTCTGCCCACCCACACGGCCGAGTGAAGAGCGTGCGTCCTCTCCTTTATATTTCATCTACATTCATACTTACATTCCTTATAGTAACGCCGTATTAATCTAGGTACATAATATATTCATTCTGCCCACCCACACGGCCGAGTGAAGAGCTAACGCCGTATTAATCTAGGCTCCCGCACACCCGCGGACAGACGCACACCCAGTGTCGCCCCATCATCCCCCTCTGCCGGTATCTCCCTGCGCCCAGCCCCGCTATTCTTAACAGTACTCTCTGTCTTGTCAAGGCCTCTTCTTCCTGTACTGCCAAATGTCGGCCAGACGGGTTATCAGTACTTGAGGCGGTGGCTTACGATAATAACAATGCCAAACACGGACTGGATGCATAACGATGTCCTGCATCTCGTATTCAGGTGAATGATTCTATTCCTTCCAGGAGGAGGTGTCTCAACCCTTCGTGCAGCAAAGCTGCATCTCCCTCTTGCGCCATCTGAAAAAACCAATGAGCATTATGCAAGTTTATGCAAGAGAGGGATCCTGTGGCCTACACGTTCACGCCATCGCCCATGACCGTCCTCGGATGCCGGCGCTCGAAGACAAGATCCTGTGCAAACTCTTGCACCGTGTAGACAGCACGTCATGTCGGATTTTTTGACGGCCGCAGCTCTCCTCCGTTCGGACTTTTGTACCTCTTATATTTCTACGAAACCTCTGTCACTTTGACGATGTTTGATTAGGACTTAGCAATAGGTTTCATTAGTCAATCCACGTCCTTAACAAAGTTCAATGCCTAGAGCTTTGCATAATGGGCTACAATCGCGGCTGCCACACCGGCGATTATTCCTTCCAACGGATAAATTGTCTCCCGAGTTTTCCTCTCCATCTCCAATTTGCATTCAGGATGAAGCCCATTCCAATTCGACGTCTTCTGGATCAAATCGGGAATCTGGGTGTAGTCCAATGGCACAGAGGGATGAAGAAGCTTGCGCCCAATCTTGTTCCACCAAAAATCTTTGAATGCGGAAGCGCACACTTTGTTATCAGTGCACCGCCATGAATGGTCTTTGACCATCTCCGGCGGCACTTGCGCCACCCATCGCATCTCTGTTTCCATCTGTTCCCTCCCCTGGACGAGAAGTGAGTAGACCTTGATCCCGATCTGATTCATCTCTGCATCTGTGAGATCTCCCAGTGGGCAAGCCAGGAGCCTTCTGACAGCGGGCCTGACCCAATCCGGAATCAAATACATCCTCGCTATTTCCAACCGGCGGGGGGCGGGCAGCAGCAGTCCATGGAGCGCAGTGATCGCATATGAGACTCCGCTAGGTATGTCCCATCATGCTGACAGCCTAAGAAGACTGAGATAGAGACGCTCTTTATCTTCGTCACCATTGACAGGAACCCATTCGCTGTTTCTCGTCGTCAAACGTGCAGATCGGGACATAGGCGATAATGACTGATGCGCGGTATACCCAGGCAAGGAAATCATCCCACTCCTGGTTCTCGACCCTGTCAAGATATAACGGGAAGCTCTCGCTTCCTTCGCGGGTAGGATCATCGACTTTTTTGCCATCGGGGATCCCGAATATTTCTTCCATGACCGCAGAAAGCTTAATCAACTGGCTGAAATGGACTTTGTAGAGAACCCTTTTCACCTGAAAGCATATAATAGTTCGGGTTAGTATTGAAAATATATAACGCTGGATTGACACTGACTCTGATGACAATAGAGCAATCTAAATTCCAGTGGTTCGGGTGCTGGTCCCACTGGCCGGTATTTTTTTCAACATCAGAGGGAGCTTGGCCCATACTATCTCCCCCCACCGATCCGGACACACCTACAACTCGGACAAACAACAATTTCTCACCCAATATTTGACCGTTTCCCGGCATTGTGGGCTTCAGACCATTGTTATGCTCTGGTGTATGGACTATGGGCTCGAACTCCCCGGAATTTGGGATGTTTCCTATCTACAACATGTGCGCAGATCCAGGGTAGCCTCAATTTGGTTGAATTTCGAGATCTTGGAGCTTTACGACGTTCCAGTCATAGCCAGAGTGCCCAAATTTGACCTCGTAGTTTAGCTATGTACTACATTGGTACCCATGCAAAATTTCATGTGTCCAGGTGCCTTGTGCATTTCACAACGATCCAAAATGAGTGATCTACGTGCCAAATTTGATGCAATTGTTGTCCCGAACTGTGTGATACGAGCCAGCCATTCCAAGAACCCACTAGACTTGTCCTGTGCATATATTTTATGGCATATATGTAAGATTCATCGTACAAAGTTTCAAGCCGCTAAAGCTAAACAGGCCTTCGGGCGAACATCGGCAATCAGAATTTGATATGTTACCTACTACTCGGACATCGCTCCTTCCCCGAAAGAAGACCGCCGTTTGCTCAATTCCTAACCATTTCCCTTGAAGTAAAGTCTGTGAAAGGGGTAAAAGCCAATTTCCTGACGATCTGGGCACTCAGATTTATCCCAAGTCCTCTGGATAAAATGATATTGATCACTTTTGCGTAGGTGTCTGGGTGGTGAGGGAAGGATAGTAACAACATCGAGGCTGGCCGTGTTCGACATAAGTAGCAAATAGTGCGTTGTCGAGAACGAAGAAAATACCAGTTGGCGTGACCAGCCTTGTGACTTGTGGCTCACACATCTCTGTGCAGCTCGTCCTTCCAACATGGCGCGTGTATTCCCGCCACTCCCGGAGCATCCTGTGAATGCACCTTGGTCACCCAACACCTACTACGCCCACAAAATCATGGCAGACACATTTCGCCATGCCTCAACCGTCCTATTACAAGACGCGGATGCCAATCGCCTCAAATTTCATGCTGACGCGCTGACCAGCGACATTCTTCCCATCCTCGAGGCCCTTGAGGAGCATGCACAAGAGGAAAACTTCCCACTTCCATGGCTCTATTCTTGCACCGAAGCTGTCGGTCGCCTTATTTTTGATCTCTGCAAGGCGCAGGAAGTTTCAGGGACAAGGTTCGTGTCAGTCAATTTTCAAGTGGCCATTCACTGACATGTGCAGTAACAGAGAGAAAGCACACGTACAATTCGTAGAGACCGTGACAGTCATTCGCACTGGCCGACGTGGCTGCCCACGGAAACAGATAAACCTCCAATTCCTCGAGGAAGCCATGTCGTCCACTCGCCGGTTGTCGCTGACAGAGCTCGCCAAAGCAATGGGAATCAGTCGGCCGACACTTGTAAATCACCTCAAGGCGAATGGTGTATACTACAAATTCACTGCGCTATCGAAAGCCAATCTGGACATACTTGTCAAGGCTTTCCGGAGCACAAAGCTGGACTCGGGAATCCGCTACCTGATAGGGTTTCTGCGGCGTCATGGGCTTCGGGTACAGAAGCGACGCGTGTACTCCTCCGTTCGGCGTGTTGATGGTCTTGGGCGCGTTCTACGCCAGAGAAAGATCATCCGGCGGGGAAAGTACGAGGTCGCAAGACCTCATGCTCTGTGGCACGTCGATGGCCACCACAAGCTCATATTGTGGGGGTTTGTTATCCATGGCTTCATCGATGGCTTTTCTCGCACGGTACACCTGTTTTTGTCACGTCTTATGAGTTGATGCTTATCTGCTGCGCTCAGATCACAGGGCTACGAGCAAGCACCAACAATAAAGCCGCAACGGTGCTAGACGTGTTCCTAGCAGCCATTGGCGAGTACGGTATTCCGTCCCGTGTTAGAGGCGATCGAGGGGCAGAGAACAAGAAGGTGTCGGTGTTTATGATCCTGGCTAAAGGTCTCCACCGCGCGTCCTTCATGTGGGGATCGTGAGTCCGCTACTGTCTGGACATTGATCCATGGTTAATCACGCACGCACCCTCAGATCAACCCACAACACGCGCATCGAGCGCCTGTGGGTAGAAGTGGGATCTCAATTTGCTCGTCGATGGCGGGCCTTCTTTTACCGCCTCGAAGCCTTGCATGGGCTGGATCGCCAAAATCCTCACCATCTGTGGCTCCTCCACCTCCTATTCCTTGACTTAATTAACGCGGATTGTGCCGACTTTCGGGACGAATGGAACTGTCACCCCATTTCCGGCGAAGGACATGATCAGAGCCCTAACGTACGGACCAATACTTCGCTGCTTATACCGCACTCTCATCCGCCTTTTTAGGACATGTGTCTTCTTGGGCAGGTCCAAGATGGCATGTATGTCGACGAGCACCAGGGTGTTCATCCTGATGTTCTGAATCAGTACTACGGTGTTCATGGTCCTCGGACTGAACGGGGACCTGGGGAGACAGGTGCGGGGCAATTGCCTGACGAGGAAGTTCCCGGGAATCCCATCCTCGAAGACATGGACGATGAAGACTGGGACGACCTGGACGACCGCGTTGAGACGGCCCACGCAGATAATTTTCACCATGATCCTGTTCCCGTCCCAAAGCATGCCAATCCGTTTGACGATGAGATGCTGCAGACGTTCCACCAAGTACGGTCTGTTGCGGAGGCGCAAGGTGTTGTACTGGAGGGTTATGGGCTGTTGCCTACAGAGTGGGAGGGTGAGGGTTATCCCGCATACGAGATCCTCAAGTCTGGTCGGCGAGGGGGTAAAGAATTGCGGATAGCTCTTCCTGATTTTATTTGGCGACCACGAGCTGAGATGTGGGGACGAGCATTAGATATATTAAATCAGCTTAATTATATGAATGAAGATTGAAAAAACAAGGATGTTGCGCACGACTGAGGAGTCTTCCCGGCGGACCAGATTGGGCCAACAACTGGTCAGTTTTTGGCCGGCTATATCATACGGAGCCAAATCAAAAATCTTCGCCCTTCTCCCTCTTAAAATGTCTTCCTCTGACTCTGAGACTGGATCCGAGACAGCAACGGGAGAATGTACCGCATTTGACGAAAAGCGCAAAGAAGAATGCCAGTGCGACCGCTACACTGAATCACCCTTCAATGCTGGGCGCTGCTCCAACTGTGCCCATCGCCGAAGACACCATCTGCTGCCTGACACAGAGGACGAGTCTGCACCTGCTGCAGTAAAAATGGCACAAGAGGCGCCTCTCCCCAGCCAACTCCCCTCGATGTTGGCTTCCAGCTCAAAGCGCCGCGCGCCATCGAGCTTGAGATCTAGAGACAGACCTAGCGTACACGCTATCCACCTTAGTATGGCGGTGTGATGTATCACCGACTACTAACTGGCGGTTTTGCCATGATACATGGAAACCGGTAGTGTAGCGGTGGTTTTGATATATCACTGCAGCAAGCATTTAGCATTTATTTAAATGCTGATCTCCGTGTTCGTCATAGAGCCGCATGACATGAGCATTTGGACGACGTCCATCAAACATTCTCGCCATCGCCATCAAATGCGATCAAATGCTGTCGACGTCGTCAGCGACAACGACGAGAATTTATCTGAAAATCATGCTCAAAAACACAGAAAAATTACTGAAGACAGGTTGGGGCTGTAAAATAGTTGGTAGGAGGCAGAGATGACAGGTGTAGCTAAATAAGGCGTCTAACAGTCATTTTACTCAGAACAATGCCGCCTCCGTTTCTGGCTGATACCAATCTCCGATATTCTTACGCACCACACCAGGCAGCGGCCAGGCCGGGGTGGACCAAAACACCATGTCGTCAGGCTAGATGAGCGCTACCAGCGTGCGCCGGTGCCTCAGGCGGCTCATCCACACCACGCCCGGCACCACCACTCCCAGTTGCCCCTGCCGCCCACACTCGCCGCCTCGCCGGTACGCGCTTCTCCCCTCGCTGGCTTCGCTCTCCGCGCGCACGGCCCACGCTCGCAGTGCGCTACCGCCCGGGCACCTGCACTCCGAGATTGTTCGCCCACGTCCCGCACCAGTGCCTCGGGCAGCGCATCCACACCGCACCTGGCAACACCAGGCGCTCTCCCCCTCGCTGCCTTCGCCCGCTCCCCGCGCTCGCGGTAAAGCTCGCTGCACGCTACCGTCCGCTCACCCGCACCCCGGGATCATCCACGTCCCACTTGCGCACCAGTGCCTTGGGCGGCGCGTCAATGCACCGCGCATGGGCGGGGGTTGACGAGAGCGGGACGAAGGACGGGGAGGGCGGATATCCCGGCGCTGCACGCGCGGCGGTGCTGACCCAAGGGGATGGAGCGAGGAACCGCGCAGGAGGCGGCGGGGCAGACGAGGACGACGTCGCCTGTGCGATGTAGTCCCACACCAGTGCCGCGCCCCGCCCGCCGCGGCCGGCCGTCGCGTGTTTGGAGATCAGGACGCGCCCGCTCGTGATCCTCGCGTAGCCGGCGCCCACCGTGGCGGGGACGAGCTCGGGGAACTGGCGGTGCTGCTGTATACCCACACACCGGCCAGTATGTCTTATTCTACGGCAGGCACGTCGCGTACCTCGATCTCGAACCCCCGCCATGCGGACAGGACTGCTCGCCCTCATCGAAGTCCACGAGCGCGTTCACCATGCTCACCACGACCTCCATGTGTCGTGGGTCCGTCCCCACGCCGAGGACGCTCCACAGCGTCGAGATGAGGTGGGCTCGATCGAAGGCACGGAAGGAGCGGATGGCGGCGCGCGCAGCGGGGAGAGCGGTGGTTGGGTTCGGTACGAGCAATGCGAGGTGCGAGAGGAAGGTGCTGTGTGGCCTGTAATCCAGAATATCGGCATTAGTTGTGGCAACAAGAGGACAAAGAAGTAAAAATGTACACAGAAACAGCAGGATCGACGTGCGCGCACAGGGGCGGGGGCGGGGGCGGAGTAGGGACTCACCAGAACCCACAGAAACTTGTTTATAACTGAAATCTTGCTGTTTTCAAGCTCGGAATATGGATCTGCGCGCAAAATGCTTCAATCAGAGTGCTACCATCGCCGTGAGGTCCAAAAAGCGTCCAGACGGGTTCGTTGTGAGTGTTCTAACAGATTCAAACGCAATTTAGGTTTCCCAAACCATGTGCGAGGGATTTAGAGCAAGATATTGGGTGGCGGGAGAAAGTGCCCTTTTTGAGAGATCGACCGGATAACGGTGGGCAAAAAGCGGAGAGGGAGGTCCCAGAGATCTTTATATTGAGATGGAAGGGAGTTCGCTGGACCAGGGACCTGGGGGAGAGTGTTGGGCCGAAGGTGGTGGTGGTGTGAAGGACGCGAAAAGTCACCCAAGTCACGTCGGGTCACGCTGCCGAGACATCGGACGTACAGTCCGACGAGCGTCTCTAGCAGAAAGTTGGTCCCAGATAAAATGTTCCAGCTATTTGTTGAGTGATCTGAAGAGGCAGAAGTCTTATGATTAACCAGCCAAACCTATTGGCTAGTTTGATATGGGAAATATGCCAATATCTAGATTTGAAATCCATGACTTTGGTGTCTCTATAGACTATCACAGAAAACAACGTCAACGAAGATAAAGTATGCCTTATATCTCTGGTTTAGGCGAGCAGGCGAGGTATAGGAGATGAACCAAATGGTTGGGATCAAATTTTGGAGGGTCGATAGTTGTAGGAAAAAAATTGGCTCAAATTATGGCCCAGGTCGAAGACCGAGTTGAACTCGTACTGGGATTAGGCTGGTTCACTGATACTTTCGTTCAACTTTTTCCTCTGCACCAATTGTTTGAGGAATTTGGCAAATTTTGAGCCAGATTCTCCTCTAGACCTCGTTTATCATGTTAGAACATGGAAATCCGACGAGGGAAGCACTTGAAGTTGGTTTTTTTGTGCCAGAGATGCCAATAAGCGCCCATCAAGCGCCCATAAAATGCATGTCGAGAACAAATTCATCGTGAGGCTTCAAAGTTCTGTGAAATTCTGTAATCTTGAGTACAAACAGGTTGGGCGAGATGTGCAGAGGAGATCCCTCTACTCAAAATTGATCTAAACTGGGGCAGAGAGTTGAATGACGGACGACTTCATGTTAGAGACGCCTTTCGGGCATCTCGGCATTGGAGCTCGGCATACTCAAAAAACGTCAAATTCAGTCGCTTGCAGCGCGGTTCTTCATGGTCACAGGAAATGAAAAACTGAAGTTCATTCTGTGTACAGAAAGACAAAGAAAGCAGTATTAAAAGTACTGGACATCTATGATGCAGGGGCGGGAGAGAGCCTGTGTCGGAGGTGGTGCGAGCGCGCGGGTGGCGGAGAGCGGCAGGGAGGAGATCCGATCGAAGCGACGAGGAGCAATGAGCAAACATCACGGGTGGTGGGCATGAGCAGTGTGGTGAGCGCGCGTAGCAGGGGAGAGCAAGTGGGCAGCGGGCGAGACGGGAATAGCGGTACACAGGCCGCGGGCGGGATCGAGCGGATCGAGCGCAAAAGAAGGAGCAGTGAGGAACTGCCTCAGTGCCCTACAACGGCCAACGGAGCGGGAGCGCGGGAACAGAAGCGGGAGCTTAAACAGGGGGGACGGCGGGCAACAGCAATGGGTGGTGACAGCGGGTGCTGAGCGGCCAGTAGGCACAGGCGAGAGCTCCTGAGAGGTCTCAAGAAGAGCGTGGAGGTGCGGTAAGCGGGCGAGAGCCAAACAAAATGGCAGGGGGAACAGCGGCATCGATGGGAAGCAAGGAAGCGCACCGAGCAGCCGCAAAGCGCGGAATAGAACTTCTGGAGGGGATCACAAGGAGCGTAGGGCGATGCTGGAAGCGGGGAGGCGTGGGAATGGGGGTGGCCACCAAACAAAAGCGGCGAGGGTGACGGAGGCGCTGGAAAGAGGCAACGGGGGCGTCGAGCCGCCGGCAAGCACGGGGAGGGGTCCTGGAGGGGATCACGAGGAACGTAGGGTGGCGCTGGAAGCGTGGAGGCACGGAGCCGGCGGCGGAAGCGGCGCCGAATAGAGACAGCGGAGGCGTCGCGCGGTCGCCAAGCGTGGTGGAGGGTGACTGGAAGAGTTAAGAGCGAGCACAAGGCGGCGCTGGAAGCGAGGAGCTGCGGGAATGGGGGCGGGAGCCAAAAACAGGCAGGAGGACGGCGGCGCCATTTAGATGCGAAGAAAGCACGCGGGAGCGCTGTGGATGAGGCATGCGAGCTAGAGGTGAGTTTTTGTGCTGTGGGGCGAAGATCTAAGGTGCACGCACCGGAGGACCAGCTTTAGAGCCAAATAGAGCTGAGAGCGGCGTGGGTGGAAGCGATTCCCAGCAATTGAAGCGAGTAAGGACAGCGAGAGGGGTATCCAGATGGTCGGTAAATAGTAGGCAGAAATAGACGCCGGCAGAAGGGCCCAGAGGTCGCAGGGCGCCCGCGCGATTGTGGGGGAGAGGAGTGATGAATTGCTAACAAATGTAAACAAGCGAATTAAGCGAAGGACATGACAAGGTACGCATCAAGCGGAGGGGCAGGCGGACGAATGGTGGGCGCGCAAGACTAAACGCTACAAGCGGCTGCTCGGCCGCTTCGCGGCCTCGCATCCCCTTCCTCTGGTGTGAACTGAAACTGTAGAACAAAGATGTATTGTGTGAAAAATCCAATGAAAATAAATTCAAATCACAGACCGAGCGTTCAGGACAATCCATTTTTCTAGACTTGCGAGGCTGTACATGTCAAGCGACGGTCGGATTTTATGCGGCCGCAGCAGGCACGGCACGAGTGGAAACAGAGAGCTCGACGAAAAAGGTTAGAGCTGATGGCGGAGCTCGAAAAGGCTTCAGACATGCTTAATTTTATAAAGAGAGAGATTCACCCAACGCCGTGGCGCATTCCGTAAGGAAACGTAAGGCGGTGATGCCCGTGATGTGGCAGCTGTCAGGGCGCCTCTGGAGTGCTCGGCGCAGTCTTTGCGAACGTCGAGTCAACCTCGGTAGGTATAGTAGTAGGTAGTCATGTTTATAATGCCTGAAGTAGTGTGGCTTCATGAAAAAAAATTAACTGACCAAGAAGAATGCAAAATTTTACTGACCCATCGCGTCATGTCACCCCAGGTGACCGTGATTAGGTGTGCCTTTTCTCATCATTAGTCTTCGACGCCAGCAGACGTCTCAGCCCGCGGACATGGAAGACGGCCGCAAATACAGCAAGTATCGTAAAAACGGAAGAACATATCCTCCCAGACATGGAAGGCGAGGCTCACTGGGACAGGGCTGGAGCTCACGGCAAAGTGTCGTTTCCCTCGAGCCTTTCTCATCACTCACCTAGGACACTCAAGAATTTATCAAGAAGCACATCACTGAACTTCAGCAAGGCATCAATATTTTGCAAGAGCAACTTACATACTAACTTACGAGTCCGGCCGAGGCTAAAATTTGGCTGAAATCCACGAGAACCCAAAATATCGGTCAAGACATGAAAAATATCGTTCGTCATTTCACACCGGACACAGTCGCCCAACTACCTGGCGGGGCGATAATAAGTCGGTGAGGTACACCCCAAAATACGATGGGGTATCATAAATAGTGATATTATGTATTGTAGTTACTTCCTACGTACTTCAAAATTTGCTTTTGGCTGACCGTAGCACTTGTAGAGGTGAAGATTGTTCTTTGGGGCTCTTGTAGCGCTCGCGAAGGCACCTCAGATCACTCGGAACTGCAACATCACGGGCATCACCGCCTTACGGAATGCGCCACAGCGTTGGGTGAATAGCGTTTAGTGCGCGCAAGGCGGGGAAAGCGCGGCTCCCATGAGGGAGCAAAGGTGAGCTGATATATCAGCCCGCATGCTGACTTACCGGCGTTGAAGTATCACGTCGAATCGCTGATCAGCGATCGTGTGATGTATCAAAACGCCGTATACGCCTGCGCTATCCTCCGAGGCATGGGGATCAAACGGCAGCCGGGATCAAGCAATTTTTCACTGCCTGGACCCGGTAGCGAGCAGCTTGGAAGTGCCAATCGCGAGTCCAATGCCGGGATGCGCCCCCCAGTCGACAAGAAAGGGAAAGGGAAAGAGACGGAGAAGGGCAAGGTATTCAGCCAATTCTCCAGCGTCAACAATGTTAACAAGCGCTGGCAGGGGAAAAAAAGGACAAATCAACTTTGTTCAAAGTCTCTTCAGTGGTTGTGGTCGGATGCGGTACAGAGTTTGTTAGCCATGTGAGTCGTGTCCATTGGTGTCGGGGCTAGGTGCTTATACCTCCTCAAGACGGATGGGGACCAGCGTTACGCGGTTCTGACAGCAAGGAACACACAGACACCGAGTAAAGTCGCGATCCAAAATGCTAGTCTCAATGGCATGGGGGTTAATGAACCGAACGACGGCATCATCATGGATAGCAGCTGGGACCACAAACAGCTAACCGACTATTTGCGCGTGGTTGTTCCCAAACCATTCCTGTACTTCGATGCGGAAAAAGAGTCCGCTTGCGACGAGCCCACCTGGTATCTGGGAACAAATGACTGCCGCAAACTCGCTATTGTTCCAAGCAAGCAGCCCACTGGTGCCGATGTCGAGTACAATAAGGGGAATAGTGGAACGGGTTTCCGCCTATGCCACGTATGGATCGGTGAGTCTTGCAATCTGTTTGGGAGCCGGAACTAACAGCTGCTCATAGTCTCTGCTCAACCCATACCATCCGATATCATGGCCAGCTGGATGGAGGACGACTGCCTCCCTTTCCGCAAACTCGCTGAGCCGAGCTCCGACGGTGAGTCTTCTTGACAAGTACGATTCGAATCGTGGCTTACGGACCGTCTAGATGACGATGAAGGGAGTGTTGCGAGCGTGAGCCCCCTGCCTGCTATGCCGAAGAATCCCAGCAAGCGTCGACTGTTCTCGCACTCGAGCGACGAGGAAGATGTCAAGTCAAAGAAGCTGAAAGGTATGCCAGCAGTGCCGTAACTTGAAGCCGACCATGATCACGACGCCACTTGCAGGCACTGTCCCTTCTCGCAAGTGGTCTCGTCTGCCTGATATGTTCACGGATGGTGTCGCGCAGGAGATTGGTGGTCAGTTTTTTCGTTTCTTTGGTGTACTGTTCCGGATTGATGATGCCGACCGACAGGATCCGACTTCATTGACCTTACGAACGACGAGGCGGGCGCGGCAAGGTCTGATTCTGGTCTACCTGACTGGGGAAGCATTTTGACGCCATCCAAACCGACCACACCTGTTGATCCTTCGTATACCCGCCACTCGGAACCAGACTTGTCCCTGCCTGAGGGCAACCCTTATGGGCGCAAGGTATATGAGTTCAAGTAAAGAGGGTATCTCCCGCTCTACATCACATTCCTTTGACCTTTTTTCCTTATTCGCTCTATATTATTTTACGCCTCCTTATTAATCCCTTCCTATTATTTACATTCCTTTGGGCTCTAACGGATATATTGTGCTTGTTACATATTGAATTAAGTATACCACATCGTAGCTTTAATGTTAATATTGGTCTTCTTGTACACATGTGTGGGCTCAGATGGGCTCACGCCGGCAGACTCAGAAGACGCCAAGACGCTCTCGCATTTGACAGGTGGCGGCGTGAGTTCCCTAATGGGTCATCGGGAGCTCGGTCCGATCATCCAAGCGATCATCTCTCGCTGAATCTTATTGTTTCTTATGCCCCACTCTGAATCTCTCGCAAGGTTATCCTTGATTAGATGGTAAACCCCAAAACGTCTCGCTGATTCCAACAATTTTAAATTTATCTCGCTGACTTTCCTAACATCTCTCGCGAGAATACGGTTGAATGTCTTGCTCGACAGGAGACCAACACTCTCGGTGGCTGAACAACAAAGTTTGCCGTGGTTTTATTTTTTTTACAATTTGAACAGCATATGCGGTTAATTATGAAGTTCAAGGAAGACGGAACACGCTCTGTAGTTGCGTATCCCCAGGCCACCCAGTCGGTAGGCCGCTATCGAAACTGGAATACCCAAGCCAGCGAGATATATGTATATGTTGAGGCTGACAGCCACAATTCCGGCAGCGCCACGTTAATTGCACGGTCGTTTTCAATCATGGACATCAAACTAATGGGATGGATTATATTTGGCTTCCTTCCCCGCATCGGTCCCTCAAACTTCCTGCTACAAATAGTACGGCATCGGGAAACGTAGTGTGGTCGGCGAATAACCATCGAGTGAGAGGGGATCTGTCAAAGAATGCCATTGCTCACGGGAGCCACCATTGTTGGGCGAGACACATGTGGGCCGGAACTTTCATGTTGACGATAGAGAGCTTGCCGTAGCCACCAGAATGGACTGGTGGCTAATTTTCCTCGACAGTGGGCAATGGTCTCGGACCAAGTCAGCCACTATTTGTAGCTCTGAGGGAGACTATAAATAGTGGCTAGATGAGAAGAAGCTGCGTCCGTATTCGTCTGTTGTGAAAGCCACCAGTTTCATCTGGTGGCTACCGCAACCTCTCGAATGCGCGTTTAAGGACGACCAGCGCCGAGATAATTTTCGGGCGACGCATGGAAGCCGAACTGTGTACAAAATGCCGGCGGTGGCCATGGATCTCATCCTGATACGCGTACATAGACGCTGAATGAGCCACGATCCAGTTTTTAAAAAGTACACACGGTGAGGTCAAGAGGACGCCCTTCAAACCTGCTTGGGAGTCCGAGACGACCAGCATGTGAGCCGATCCGCGAGCCAGCGCACGTTCCGGACATTGTGTGAATTTATGTAGGAGATAAATAATTGCGATCGGAAAGTGGGCCCGCCGTGCGCGAAAAATAGAAGGAAGAGGCGTAAGTTCCATCGTTCTGCAGGCCGTTCGCCACATACACGCATGTATGAGAGAATCGACAAGTAATGCGGAAGGAAACGAGACGAACCAGGATTCCTTCATGCAGATTCGCCTCGATGAGTGTGGCTCCCACCCATTGACGACCGCGCGCGTTTTGTTCGCCCCAGCGGACACAATCTAGCAGTAAACGCCAGTTATTGGCGGAGCCGTCTCGTTGAAGTGGAGATTGAAAACAGACACGTTTTCGGACTCCGAATAGGGCAAGGAGAGATAGTCATAGTCTGGAGGCGTTGAGAAGAGGACACCGGAATTAGGGCTCAAGCCAGGAATATCGTACACGTGGACAAAGCCGCGTAGAGATCGCGCGGAAGCATTGTGGAAGCATCAGAATACGGGTATCGGGTCAAGACAGCTAGTTGATTGAGAATCCGGAAAACATAAGAATTCGAAGAAGGAAACTTACCTCGGGTCGGAGATTGGATGAATGAATGTGTTTTCATGGGGAGACTCAATTATGCAACGGATGGTTCCGTGTCCGAGCGGGAACTTGAAGGATGTGGATGTAGATTAACGCAATTAAAGCAGGACGCACCTAGCTACTCCTGGATATAAGCTTTATGTAACGTACATCTGTTGAAAGACCGCCCTCGTCGAAGATTAGCGAAGCCATGCAGGGTTCAACTAGAAGACATTGAGTCAGGTGGACGGAGTATGAGCTCTCTCCGAAGCAAAAGAAGCAAAAGATCATCCATGGTGGAAACACTCAAGAAATGTCGGGTCCAAGCCTTGCAGAAAGATAATACCGTTGCGTCGGTGGGAGCTGGAGGTTTGAGTAAATGAAATCGAATCATCCCACAGACGAACACAATGAGCCAGCACCCCAGTCTGCGATATCCGGCAAAGTAAAGAGATTGACCGAGAAATCTAGAGCCATGTTGGGGAATCACCAAGAGGTCCTCAAATCATTTTAGGGAGTGAGAAAAGATCGAGGCTGAGTTGGAATGAATTTATTTGATGTGAGCACGTCGCCATCCACAATGTGTTGAAGCTTGGAGCTAATAGAACAGGGCAGATAAGATGGTGCGTCGGGGTGAGGCATCCACATTTTGAAGTAATTGCCGCCCGAACCTCCCAGTCTCGGGGTCGTGGTGAATACAACCGGTATCGCAAGGGGATAGAAGATATACATGCATTTCAGAGACGACAGCTGAAAGCCGAAAACTCTCTTGAGCGGAGAACTGGCCATTCCAAATGAAATTCCACGTCATGTAGGAAGGCAGCCACGAGGAAACAAGACAAAGAGCCCCAGTAAAAATTGGTATGCCTATGAAAGGCAGACGTGAGATGGAGGGTAGGAAGAGGACCCGGGGGAATTTGATTACCCCGGTCATGACGCGCACAAAGGCCTAATTGCAACAGTGGTCGGCGACTCGGTGATATTTTTTAAAAAAGCACACCGCGACCAAACCACGACGAGATGGCTGCGGAGACTCTTTATACTTCGGCGTAGAGACTCAGCGGGAGGCTACAGTGGGTGCAGCTAAGCCAGTTCAACAGTTGGATCCAGATTCATTATCAAAACAGGTGCTAGGCACAAGAGAGGTAGTTGCAGAGCAAGGGAGAGGTAGTTGCAGAGCAAGGATATATAACACAGGTACGAAGAGAGTACAAGCGCAATGGGGGATAAAAGCTAGCGTAGATGACCGGGTTCAGGTAGATATAGTAGACGTAACTAGGGATCGGGGATGCGCAGTAAATGCAACGGATAGGAGAGAGTCCAAGGCGACGGCGCGTGACAGGCCATTTCCAACACTCATAAGTAAGTTAGCACGACACGCTCGTTGTGGCGAGAAGGAAGAGAGCGGAGTGGCTGTGCAGTCGGATCAAATTGTCCTTCCTCTTTCCTCTTGCCATCGTCGCCGACGCCTTGGCCCTCGACTAGTATACTTACGCACGAAGACGGAAGCTCTCGGGCTGCACCTTGACGTGGTTGGGGTAAGAGTAAAGCAGGATTGAATGTGGTACGTCTTTCTGTTCCTCGATTTTGAAACTAGTGGTGTAATCCTTTTCAAAAGGATTTCACAAAAGGACTTTTTGTGTGCAGCTTGAGAGTTTGAAGATTGTCCTACGCCGACCATGTCCTCGCATGAGGCCTCGTTGTTCCTTTTTTCGGTTGCTAATCAGCTCTTAAAGGTGCATTCGCGCTCTCTCTCACCGTCCTCTCTTACTGTCTCTCCATCCTTTCTGCGTACTTTTTATCTCCAGTGCCGCGCTCACACTTTTCAGGTTCACCTCGCTATAAATGCCTCCTTCACTGGCTACATTTCGCACTCGTACCGTCCGTCGGGGTCCTGGAGCTACCCCTTGCGCTCTTTCTCGTGCCGCCTCATTCCAACTCTCTCCCTCCCTTTTCGTTTTCTTTCCCAGGTAGCTACGCGCTCTTCTCGTTCCGACCCTTCAAATGGCACCGATTCGTACAAGCGCTAATGCTTGCCAGATAGTCGATGCATCCTCGGCCTCGACGCCAACGCTGCTGGTCCCTCCCCTCTGCCTTCCTCTGCCGGCTGCGCTCTCCCACCTCCCCCCTCACTCCTCGTCCCCCCGAGTCGCCTTTGGATCGTAGTAAGCCTCCACCGCGACGCCCTCGCTCGCCACCCGCCCCAAGGCTTCTGCCCTTCCCGCTCGCTCGCCGCGTCGAGCACCTACCCGATGCTCTCGTCATTCCGCCTCTACACGTATTGATTCACGGGCGGAAATTTGCCCGCAGCATGCAATGTCAGCGCCGACTTCCAGGCGTTCTGCCGCGAGTCGGCAAGCTCGAGTGGCGCGTCGCGGGCGTCGATTCCACTTTGGCGGCTAGTATGGGAGCTCCCACACCGTACCCCTGAGAGACGGGGGCGAAAGAGGATAGTGGAGGGGGATGCATCGATTTGGAGAGGCTGAGGGACGTGTGGGTGGGAAGTGGGACAGGGGGGAGCGGGTGCGCCCGTGCGCTTCGTATCGCGGGATCGAGGCGTGCATCAGGGTCAACTCAAGATCGTGGCTTATCGTTCTGGGCCTCCGACTCCTGTCCGGGTCTTCGCTCCTCCGCAAGACGGACGGTCCTTAACTGCATCTTCGCAAGAGGAATCGGTCGATGCACGAGCGCGCTCCGTTGGCCGAAGGTCGCGCACGCCTCGCTTGCCCTCACTTGGACGCCACGCCTGCGGATACCTGTTCCGACGTACGGCCCGCCGAGAGTGGACAAAGGCAAGGGAAAGGCACCCATACAAGAGGAGGCGATGTCTGTCAATGTGGATGGCGCAGTCGATATCGCTATCGACGCAGGTGAGTCGTTTTCGTAAATCCCTCCGTATTTTGAAACTCACATCGCTGTAGGCGAGCGTACCTTCTCCACCACCGTGTTTTCCTCGCTGCGCGCCCACCGCCTCCACGCTTTCGCTCCCCACTTGCGCCACCGCCGCTGCCTGGAGTCCCTGCGGGTCCCTCGCCTAGCACGAACTTCGCGCGCCTCAGCCTCATGTCACCGCACCCCAGTGCTGTCGGCCCGCGTCAGGCTTGGTTTTCCGTTGGGGGGCCAGGAATGGGTTTGGGGAGAAGTATGCGGGCGGCGGATATTCGGTGACGGCTAGTACGGGCGCGAGGGTGTACACGGCGAGCACGAGCAAGCCGTATGAGATCGTTGAACGAGTTAGGTTCGGGGACGGAGGAGGATGGGGAAGAGGATGTGGGCGATGGAATACCACGTGTCCCTTTCTCGTTGTACCCGTGCTGTGATCTCACTCTCTCGTAGATGATTAGCTGCCGCTCAACATCCTCCAGCCACTACAACGCTCACTCCGCCTAAGGTCCACCACTACGCGCCCCGCTCGCCCGCTAGACTGCCACCATACGACCCACCGCACTCCCCACCTTCGCTACACGCGCCCACACCTGCGTCCGACTTGCCGGCGCATCTCCTCCGCCGCTCTACGTCGCCCCGCCCCTACACTGCGCCCTCTAGCCGAGCCCGCTTCCACATCACCGCGCCCGCCATCGCAGGCTCTCCGGTCTTCACCCACGTGCACGCCGCTGGCCCCTTCATCTCCCTTCCAAGGCACCGCGTTCTTGGCGGGCTTCCTTCCTGACTCCAACCGCATCATCCTCGACACGCACCCCTACTTTGCGTTTGACGGCGCGCCGAACAACGCTCCCATCGCGACCAGTCGGGACCCCCCCTGCAGGCCGGCGGGCCGTGGCCGAAGAAGACGTGTAGCGCGTGGGTGCCGACTCTGAATAAGAGGTGTGTGTTTCCCGCCAAGAAAGGCAATCGTCTTGCCTTTTTTTGGAGTGGCGCTGACGAATGTTTTTTACTTGAACTTCTAAGGCAGAGCGCCTTTGGTGTTACGGTTTCGGGGGAGTTCAGTAATGGGTATAAGGATTTCAGGCTGTACCTCACTGGCGTCAATGGGACGCAGTCTTATGGTGTGTAGCCATTTTCCACTGGTTTTCCCCAGACTCACAATCTGTGCCAGGCGGAGACTGCTCGCTGTGGTTCGACGCCAGCACCTGGAATGACACTACGAAGGCCGGCGTCAAGCAGTTTGCCCTCCCCACTATGGACGCCACACAAGATTGGTTCTTCTGGACGTGGAAGGTGCGTCGATTCCTCTCGTCGTTCATCTTCTATTAACGAGCCACGGCTCACAGACCGGCCCTGCTGCCGACGGCGTTTTCCACCCGCCCCCCGGATCCTATTCCCTCGGCCTCAAGAAAGGTTTCATGCCCATCCATCCGCGCCACTCCCATAGTGTCTGCGCTGCCCTCAAGATCGACGCATAACCCTTCATTGAGTGTACGTATGCTATTTTTTTCTCTCTTTCGATAGGACGAGGCAAGCTATATACATAGGATCGTCTCCGTGCAACGGCTCGTGCACACTTGTTTATACCCTTCATCTTCCACCACGGTCTTCATGATCCCCCGCTGTTTTATATCTATCAAGTTTCCTCTCTCGTCCCGATACTTCTACGTGTCTATCAACCCATCGTGTCTGTCTGTCTGTCTGTTCTCTCAACACAAGTACTACTCGCTACATCATTGCCGCCTTTGTTATTCTGGTTAACTTAACGTATACTATGTACGTGATGTACTCTGCCTATCTATCTCATCCGAGAATGAGGCGCCCTATTCCACAGCTTACAGAAACGGAATATGGCACCCTGTTTTCGGATGTGATACATAGATGCATTCCTGCATCGTTGCGGGAACGGTTTTTGGAGAACAAGATATTTTGATAGTGAGTGTCGAGCTGGCACCCGGAATAGTCCTAGGTATATCGAACCTTAGTGTATAATTTCTGAAAGAAATCTATGAAGTTGGAAAAAAGGACACCAAGTAATCTACTCCAGCCTTGAAAGAAATCTGTGAAGTTGGAAAAAAAAGGACGCCAAGTAATCTACTCCAACTCCCACTGCATGAAAGCCTGCTCGATGTACCACACCAGATCGCACTCAACTTCGTCCATGTCCTTCTCCTCAATCATGAGCTTGACAGCCTCAAGAACCTCCTGCCAAGACCACTTCTGCTCTGGAAGATTGTACCAGACCTCAGAGAACAATTTGGAGACAAGAGGGTGCTCCTGTGGCCAGCCAATGTAGTGGAATGGGTCTTCAGAGCTGAGAAGAAAGTGAGCCAAAAAAAACAAAAGACAGAAAAGAGAACAACTGACAGTGAGTGGCCAGCACCAGCCTCATCCTCAGAGCCAGAGTGAGGGTGAGGGGTACACCACCTCTTCGGCGAACATATGTTTTCCAGACTTTCCTGACCACTCCCGCTAACGTTTATTTTCTTTCTTTTTTGAATAGAATGGCGTTACAGCAGCCGGCCGGATGAGCGGCATCTACACCAACTTCCTCCGTGGAGTCATGTGCTAGTTCTCCAACCATCTGAGCGACCTGTCTAAAATCTTGAGTCCATTGCGCGGCATCCTGTCACCTGAACAGGCAGAGAAGAAATCTGTCCGCTTTAGAAATGCCATCTTTTGCTCTGGCTATTCGCCTAAGCCATTCTAGTATCGAGAATCAACGCGCTCGGCTTTGTCAACGTAACAGAGTTGAGAGGTTGCTCTTTGTTCTTGGACGCATTGGAGGAAATTTTGAACAACCCGTTGTTTATCCGGAGAGCATCTGAGGGGAGAATTCAAGTCTAATGAACCAATTTAATTGACGCGCAGCAGTTGTCGATGTGTTGATCTCGGTGGCCTGGATTCGTGTTGCCTGGGCCTAGTTGCCGCTGGAACGCGTCGCCTCAGGTTACCGGCCCACTTGGAAAATCTTCCAGGAAAATAGAGCTCATTCACCTTAGACCATTTGCGATGATATATTACTCATTATGAACCATCGATATCGTTCCAACCACGACGGTTGAAAATACAAGAGCTGAACGCCGTACTACCAGGCCGTATGGTGATCCTTGACCAAAGATCAAGAGATAATCAAATATTGATTAGATTGATACTAGGTTTCATCCGCCGCCTCTCAATCTTTCTCTTTCCCCTACTTTGGCCATGCCAGCAAATCACATTCTCCTTCAACTGTTTCTAATCTCAGCTTGAACCATGTCAGAGGAAGATGAATACGTCGACGGCTCCCCCATCTAGGACAGCCTCGACATCGACTTGTTCGTCAAAGCCGTTTGCGCAGCTGGTAGCGCGGTGGTGGGCTCGGCGTCAGTGCGGGAGGCTGCCCCACCGCCACGCTCGCCTGCTGCGGCTGGCTCTGCGGTGGCTCTGAGAGCGGAGACGAGAGGGTCGACAGCGACGAAAACGTGCGCTGGAGTGGGTGGATGCTTGGCTCCGTGCGCACTGGGGGTGCAGCTATAGGCGCGGGAGCGAGACAGGGAGCGTGGGTCGGCGGGGATACAGGAGGCATTGGTGTCCCGATGCCGAGACTCTGTGGCGAGGCGTGGCGCAGGCGTGCGGGTGTGGGTGAGATGGGCTCCGGCGAGCGCACGCCAGAGATCGAGGCCTGCTCCGAGACAGGCTCCGTTGGCACAAGTGCAGGCAAATCGGAATCGCCAATCCGCGACAAAGAACCTCGCGGCGTGAGGAGCGGGGTCGGGATACCGTCCGTACACATGTCTTGCGAGTGGCCTTGCGAGTACATCTCGGCGTATCCTTGCGATTGCGACTGCGACCATAGTTGGGATTGCGAATCAGGAGGCTGGGAACCCCCACATACGTCATATGCCGCCGCCTGCAATCCGGCTTCCTCTTCTAAGCTCAGCAGCGCGTTCTCCCTCCGCGGTAGGCGCGAAGTCTGCGTTCTCTGGGGCAACTGCGCCTCCGTCTCTATGCGCTGCAGCTTCCGCGGCGAGGGGCTAGTCTCTTCATCAGGCCCTCGTCGTGCCACACCCATAATGAAACCATACCCGAGATCCTCCAACTCAGTGCCATCCTGCCGCGTACGTTTCAGGCGGCGTGAGGTTTGAGGGCGTACAGCTGGTGCAGAGCCCAGGCCGGTGACTGCATTTTGCTGAACAGGTTGACCGCGGTGCCGAACAGTTTGAGGTTGACGCCGAACGTATTTGGTGACGGGCGGAAGAGTGCTCTCGTATGCAAAATCGCAGACCTTGATTCCGAGAGCCGCAAGGGCTGAAACAGAGGGCTGATAATCTTGTTTCTCTACGGATTTTGGCGCAGCAGCGTCAAGAGCGGCACCGATTCGTGGAAAGTCAAGAACCGCACGGCTCGAGGAGCCCGGGAGCCTGCTGGTAGAAGGTTCTAGTTGGAATCGACTCCCATGCAAAGGAATCGACAAAGGAATCGAGGAAAAGGAGGGTGAGGTGTAAGCTGCACGGGCGCCTTTGAGGTGGGTCAGCGTAGTCTCTCGTAGACAGACGCTATATACTAACCAAGCTCGTACCTCGCAGTATAGGCTCAGCGACAGTCGAGAAAAGGCAAAGGCGCACGTGACCAATGTCCATTGTCTTCAATTTCCTTTTCGAGCAACTTTGCATTGTGCTTGCCGACGCCTACAGCGGTGCCAGTGCACTGGCCCAAGAAAAGAATCTCATTGGACGTCCTCCCAAATCTAGCTCCCAGCCTGATTTAGCTCCGAAGTAGGTACAGAAATATTTAGCACCTGCTGTTGACTTGGAGTACTAGTGAGAACCCTGACGGAGGATGTACCAAATGCGGCAGTACGACACACCTCAGATTCGACACACCGGAATCAGAAACGACACACCTGGAAAGTTCGACACACCGCCCACGGACACACTTCCCCACAGTGGGCGGTGTGTCGAGAATGCGCTCGGCTATCATTATAGATCGAAGCAAACTGTCCCGCCTCTTTCCTTCTCCCACCATCCGCCGCGCCGCCGCCCCCGCTGAAAACATTTCCCGCCTCCTTCCGCAACGCCGCCGTGCAGTGGGCGCCCTCTACCGGCCACCGCTCCGCGTAACGACGGAGAACTCCCAGAACACTTAGGGTTTCGATGTGGGGACTGGGGAGGGGGAGGTCCAGGAGGATAACCAAGGTGTGTGTCCACACCTCTTATGAATACAATTCGCTGCTCACGCCCGCCGCACCCCGCTCCGTTCCGCATTTCTCGTGCCCGCGCAGTAAAGGTGAGTATAAATATTTGCCCACCCAATTGCTAACGATTTCGCTCGCCATGCCCGCCAGGAGCTTCTCCTCCTACCTCGACCGCCGGAACGGGAGTGTCTGTGCTCCCGCTGCCCCAGCTCTCGCGTGGCGTCGCAAGCGATGCCTGGTTGCGGGCGTGGCATGGCAAATTCGTGGGAGACGCGGAGTGGCTTGCGCTTCTAGGGGGGAGATTGCGCACCGGCCAGAATGTGCGCGCATCGTGCTTGAGACACAGAGAGGGCGGGCCGACGCGCTGACGCGCTAATCATGAACACGTCCGCACCGGGACGGAGTTGCGCGGGACGGCGAGGCGAGATCGCAACCATTCAACTATGTAATACAACTATCTGAACTCAATGCAATTTATTTGCACCTACCAAGCGATTTATGAAGGGATTTACATAAGCGTTAGAATGAGTGTTTAATCTCTCCATCGGCGTTCATCCAGCAGCGCAAGATCCCTCCATTCTTTACTGAATATATGTCCTGCCTTCAAGATGATGACTCCTTCACTAAATCAAAGTGTGTCGCACCTGCATTAGCCGCCCAGGTGTGTCGAACTTGGTGTGTCGTACTTTGCTACGGTGTGCCGAAAATTGCCGTGGTGTGTCGCATCTGATTTCAGGTGTGTCGCATTTCAGATGTGTCGTACTGCAGCATCTGGTCTATCCCAAGCCTGACGTACTAGCACTGTACGCCAACCAGGTCCGAACCGCTAACGAGGCCTGTCCGCAGTCCATGTCCTTGGAGTCAGATGGGGTAGGGGTTCTAGAGAGATGGTGTAAGCATGAGTGCGGCGGAATACGCTTAGAACCACTGGAGTAATTTTTGAGAGGAATACCCTGAACTGCTGGGTTCCATTCTACCAGACGACATTCAGGTGTAGATAATTTATTGCCTTACAAGAGCGTGCTGGGGCACTTTGCGCCCCAGCACTTCATTTAGAGATAGGCTCACACGTAACGCCAGCCGGAGGACAAAGTGTGGAGCGCATATGAATGCCACTCCTGGCCCAAACCAGCCGTCGTCGAACCGATAGCGAGAAGCCGAGAGGCGGGATTTCGGCTAGTGATGCCAGGGGAGGCGAACGGTCGGTTTAAAGGCTTCAGACAGACGGACAGACGAACAGACGTGGTTTTATAAAGAGGGTAACTATTATCCTCTAATACACATCTTTGGATACAAATGGACTTAAAAGTGTTTTTGATTGATCCAATTTGCTGTGACGGTCAAACAAGAGCGTGAACGAGTTAGTTGTCCGAAGTCTGATATGGCACGGAGCCGGATTTTATTCAAGCTAAATTTTTTTGGGTGAACGTCTTTGCAAACTTTGAGTGCTTACCAATATTCTCAGCCGCACCGTTGGGATCTTGTTGCAAGATCAATCCAATTTTCTGTGACGGTCAAACAAGAGCGTGAACGAGTCCAAGTCGCGTCTTGGCACAACTTAAGACGTGCTCCCATTTGGTGTCCCACCCCGACTGTCCCGGCCTAATCGAGAAATCCACCAAATAATGATAGTACAACAGCGGACTACGGTGGGCCCTAGCTTTCGGTGGGTAGAATCATCAATTAAGCTCCTCCTCAAGTTTCCAAGTCGCTTAAGCCGTGCTCCCATCGAGTCCCCCTCCCCGACTCCGGCCTTATCCGGAAATCAACCAAAATAATGATAGTACGACAGCGGACTACAGTGGGCCCTAACTCTCGGTGTGTAAAATCATCAATTATGTTCCTCCTTAAGTGCCCAAGTTGCCTAAGACGTGCTCCCATTGAGTCCGCCTCCCCGACTGGCCCAGCCCTAATCGGGAAATCCACCAAAATAATGATAGTACGACAGCGAACTACAGTGGGCCCTAGATCTCTGGGTTTCACTACGTTCCGCCGTCGGCTAGACTCAGTCTGCCGAGGTCCGTGTAGCCGAGTCAAGGCTGTGCGTGGCCGGCTACACAGATCACACAGGATCTGTGTAGCCGGCCACGCACAGCCTTGACTCGGCTAAACGGACCTCGGCAGACTGAGTCTAGCCGACGGCGGAACGTAGTGTTTAAAATCGTCAGTTGGGTTCCTTCTGAGGAATCTAAGTCCTCTAAGACATGCTCCCATTTACAGTCCCCGAACATAATACATACCTCAAAATTGTTCAAATTGTTCAAATTGAACTTATACGAGCACCAGTCGACGTAGGAGAAGAGCGCTCTCTCTGCATAACTAGGCTCTGCACTACCGCTTCTGTTGTGGGGTGATTTCATCTGTCCCCTGCTTTATTTTGGAGAAGAAATCGTTACAATATTATCAGTGGCTCACGAGCTATACCCCTTTCCCCCAAAACCTGCATTTTTGCCCATTTCCATGCCTTTGTTTCCCCATTCCTCGTGATTTCATCCAAATTCGGTCTTTTTTTTTTCACCCAAAAAACTCACAGAACCATATGTACACCCCATAGATACTTAACCGAAGCATCCGCGGTGTTTACATGTCTCAATTTGACACCTTACAGTCCAAAATATCGCCCTCCTTCCCATTTGGGACGCTGGAGGTTGGTTGTTTGTCCCAGCATTTTCACAAGACGCACTATATCATATCTAGGGCTGCCGCCCGTTACCGTAACGGCAACGGCCGTCGATTTGGCGGCCGTTTTTCTAGTTTCCACAGCTCCAACGGGACGGGACGGGTGACGGGACGGCCGTTACGGCCGTAACGACGGGTGGTTGATTCATTTCGCTATTTCACCTCAATTTCATTGATACACCGGCGAATTTCGCCTCAGATTCCCTTAATCTTGTGGTTTACCACCCATTTCAGCATCCCTTCGTTGTTTTCCGGGAAACAACCACCTCAAACTTGTAGTTGAACTTCGGCAATCAACCTCGGAGTTTGCCGGGCAGCACAACCAAAGAAATCTACTGCCTGTTTTAACCAACAGCACTTCAATGCAAACAAGAGAGGCATCCAATGGGTGAGCCTGGTAGATATACACATCTTTACACAAAAAAAATGCTAAAATGGGTGGTTTCAAAGCACCTTTCCCAGACCCGTTTCAACGGCCGTCACGGCCGTCGTTCAATGGGCCGTTGGAATGTAGGAAAATTTGCCAACAGGACGGGAACGGCACCCGTTCGACTGCTGCCGTTGAGCCGTTGCGACGGTCACGGGCGGCAGCCCTAATCATATCTGTCATTCTCCAAGTCCACGCTTGGTCCACGCTGGCCAAACTCTCTCATACCACTTCTAATACCTACCCTACTTCTAAAACACCCCAATAGTGACTTCTAAAACCTTCTAGTCACGTTAGAGACCAGGCTGACGTTCTAGATCACTTCTAAAGCCCTGCACCCACTTCTAAAACCTCGTGCCCCCTCACTTCTAAAACCTCAGGCCCCCACCTCCTTCTAACAGAGGATGTATCAAAGCCGGACGATAGATACATTCGGAGATCAGATGCATTCGGCTGAGAACAGATGCATTCAGTCGAATGCATCTGGCTGGATGCGAATGCATCTGTGTTGCTGTTTTTGGCTGGGCAAAGGACACGTGGCGTTTCCTCCCGCCGCCTTTTTCCTGCTACCACCCACATCCCCTCCTCCTTCCCCCACTCCAGCACGCCGCCTCGAGAGCGCGTCAAAATGTCCTACAGCACTGTCAAGGATGCACCGGCAGATCAACAGCTTATTGACAGCACCACGTCGCGTCAATCGATGGAATTCCGCAACTATGTAGGTCGCATCGTGGCGCGGGTTACAATTGTTGACACGTATGAACAGATGTTCTCTCGCGCCTACATCGACTCCAATGCGGGCCGCTTCTTGGAAAACAACGTTTTTTAGGGATTAGTCTCCACTCCAACTTCGCACCTGAACGGGTTTCTAGGTGTGTTTAGCCTTTATTTGAGCGGCTTGACGAAGCCCTTGCCGGAACGCTACATTCATTGCTATATTACGACCGACGATGGGGGTATTTGCATCTTAACATGCGTCCCGTACCTGTTGAAGCTCCTCAATGACCGCGGTGTCAACGCATTTGACGACAACACCACCTACAAACGAACTGAAGGCAAAATGAATGAGTGGGAGCTCACTATTTTAGTGAAGACAGCCGCACGCGGTACAGTTTTAATCAACAGTTTCCAAGTCTAACTCATTTTCGTCCATACAGCCGCCACGGTCGCACGTGCGTATGACGAGCTGCAGCGCGTAAAGCTCCTGGTGACGCATAAACCCATGCCTCTCAAGCCATTTGTCCCTGGTGGTAATAGCGGAAGTGATTCTTTGTCTTAACCCTATTAGATACTTCCGCACGCAAGACTACAACTCAGACTACAACTCAGTCCAATGACGTTGCGGTCGCAATTGGAGGTAACGTTGTTCTCACTTCATTCTCCTTTACTGATCTCGCTCAAAGATGCTTCTCATACCATCGCAACTACACATATTGATGAGCGGGCAATTGGAGTACCTCCGCAATGGAAGGTAATGTTGTCCCCCTCTCAATCTCATACTTTTGCCTCACTGAACCAGCAATGTTGTACTACTTTCCGGAAATCAGCTTGCGGAAGGTGCGACGAGCCTGCGGTGCATTCTCCCCTCTTTCTCTTCACCCACTACCATAGATACCCACATTTACATGTGTTGGCGCGAAGCAAGACGGTGGTAGAGCAAGGGAGACGAACTGGGCACGGAAGGCTAACCTGTTGCGCGCATGCAAGTACTTAGCCCACTTCTAAAACACTGCCGTCACTTCTAAAACCCCCTTGCACCGACTTCTCATACTTGTCTCATACACCCACTGTCTATCTTGGCACGCTCGTCCCCGCTCCATGTCCCACCCTGCCCATCCTATCCTGCTTGCACACCGCCGTCTCCCTCTCCCGCGGCTACACCGGCACCGTTCTGTTTGCTCGGGCCCAACGCCCCGACGCCTGTCCTTTCCCGCCTCCACATCGCCGCGCTGTGTACCCGTACACGTCACCCCGGCGCCGCCCCCAACCGCCTGCATCCCCTCCGCCTACCACCACGCTGCCGTTCACCCGCATTCAAGCCTCCCATCTTCGCCTTCACGTGTCCGTCCCATTGCCTGTCTCGTTCCACCCGCGCCCCTCCCCTGCACCTATACCTCCGCCCTCTCCACTGCCCTCTCCACTGCCCATCCCCTCTTTGCATCCCCACACCCATCTCCCTCCGCGTCCACGCTGCTCCCCCATGCCCCGCTGACCGCCGCGTCGACACGCACCCGCCATAATGCGCCCGCAGCCTCGCCTGGCTCGAAACGCCACCGCGCCTGCATCTCGTTGGTGGGGGAGATGGACTGAAGGTGCGTTGCACACACCTGTGTCGCCAGATCTCTGCTAATTCACACTAACCCCTTCGCGCGGCGCTTGTCCGCCGGCTGCCCGAGTCGCGACGCGCATGTGGCAGACTCAGTACGTTTTCCCCCTTTGTGATTGATCCATTTCCTTTATTTCCGCGCTCCTCTGTGCAAGACCGCGTCGCTTGCATATAAGCTTCAGCTGCACGCTGTTGGATCTTCCATCAGTGCGGTGGCCTCGTGTACGCTATAATCCATGCATGCATGTCGTATACGGCTTGTCCTTCTGATGCTGCTGGCCTTTGAAGACTTGAAGGATGTTGCCCCGTCCGCACATCACCGGTGTTGTCCCCATCCTCTTATTTTGTGTTAGGCCGCCTCTCCCGGCATTACTTTCATTTTCCTTTTCCTTCTCATATTTCCATCTATCCATATTTAGTTCCCTGTTTCTTGTTTTTTATCTGCCACGTACGTACCAACCATCTTACAGGTATACCCATAAAATGATGCCAGTATCGCAGGGAGAGCGTCTGTGACGACGCCTACGACCCCAGGGGAGCCGTTCATGACACCCTAGGTTGCATATGCGGGCCTCCGCGCTCGTTGTCGACGCCCAAGCCGCCAGCGCACACCTAATCGGTGCTTCTGCGACGGAACCATGTGGCTCCATCAGTGACATTGTGGAATCCGTTGGACCTCTTAGCGAATCAGATCGACAATATTAAGTATGTATGAGAATCCTTCCCGGCATTGGAAGATAGATCTCGTACTTTGTGCTTCAAGAGATTAGTGAGCAGGACCTGATGAACTATAAAAGTGTTGCAGTACAGATTTGTTCCTTGCACACTATCAGCAGAATAGCTCAGTTAGAAAGAGCACTAGTGGCACAATCACTTAGAGGTCCCCGGTTTGATTCCAGGTTCAGCCATTTTCCAACATGGTAGCAGCAACCCACAGGTTATAAGTCAAAGAGTGAAACAGTCTCTTTGCAGCCTGAGAGTACCTAGGAAAATGGTGGCCCCCTTCGTGAGTTACATAAGCCAATAGTGCTTAGTAACCGGGGGAGTGTTGCAGTACAGATTTGTTCCTTGCGCACTATCGACAGAATAGCTCAGTTGGAAAGAGCACTAGTGGCACAATCACTTAGAGGTTCCCGGTTCGATTCTGGGTTCAGCCATTTTCCAACAAAAAGTGAAACAGGTTCGGTGATAAAAACCCAGCACCCTGTTGTCCTGTGTTGCCCCTCACTTGCGTAGATATGTGTATTGGGCTGTGCGGATGCTAACAGCATCTGTTTGATATACTCCATGACTTGTGAGAGGTTAAGTCATGGAGTATATCAAACAGATGCTGTTAGCATTCGCATAACCCAATATACATATCTACATCATGCCCTTGGGATGCACCAGACTTGGACATCCAATCCTTTGATGAATTCACGACAAATAGGCAACTCGCAGCTATTGACGTGGTGCCCTGACATCAAAGGCCACCCCTCATGGGGATCTGCTGACATAAATGTATACCACTATGTCTTTTGGCAGGGGACATGCAAACTTGTGGGCAAACCTCTCAATGCAACTTCATGGCTTGATTGCCATGGTTTGCAATGGCAACTAGGAAGCCCCGAATGGCAGCCAACTGGCACACCATGTAAGACATCCTGTCTGGTGGTGATGCCTCATTTTTTCTTTGGCATGTCGCTGTACAATGTGCTCCGAACTAAACTTAAACAACACACTTATCACCCAAATATAACCCAAGTCTTTCCGGAATAAGCGGTGAAGCCTACAGTGAAATGCTTGCTCGGTGTCTACAACAGCAGTACTAGTTTAATCAAGACCCAACAAGCAGAATGCGAGTTGCTTGATTAAGGCAAAAACGCAACTACTAACCAAATCCTAACTACTTTCCCCTTGAATGGTTTAGACTGTGCCGCTGAGTACGGGTCTTTTGAATGCTTTAAGAAGGTTCAAGGAGCACAGATAATCCAACAGAGGTTGCGAGGAACAAGCCTGTTTTAAGAGGTCTAGTCCGAAGTGCAAGGTTTGATTTAGAGTATTGGACCTCTTTGAGCAATGCCAAACGAGTGCCTAAGCCAACAAATCGAGTTTAAAGCTTTAGAAGCTTGAGCCAACAATCCCAATCCTAACAAGGTGCCGTGTTCTTTCCAAATCCCAAATAATAAGCCTTCCAAGGCTACTGTAGTGAGGTGCCGTGTTCTCAATCCTAATAAGCTCTCTCTAGCTTCTTAACCATTCCAATCCCAAGATCCCGATCCAACAATTGATATTGAGTTACTCGTGCAGACAAAACAAAACTTCTTAACGAAGTCAGTCCTGGGTGACAAGTCCCGAATCTCCGTCGTTTATCAAGCAATACCCGGTAAAGGCTAATGCTCTTAGTGACAGAAAGTTCAGTGCCTATCCATACCAAAACCTCCTCCTTATATACTGTACAATTACGCTTACAATACGATGATTAGTCTACTTACTGGTATATGAGTAAGGTGTCCGTAGTTAATCACGTGTGGGTAAATATATAGGATCCTTGTGTGTCGACCCCTTAATGCTTGAGTGTGTCCGGTGTGACTGCTCCTTGTCCAATCGTGTAGACAGTCCCATCTTCTATCCTCTTGTCCCCCGTTGAAGAAGAGAAAGGTGGTCCTGTGGTGGACTGAGGTCGTTTCTAGGTCGTGCTGGCAGAGGTTTGAAGTGTGCAGAGAAATAACGATGTTAAATGAAAAAAAATGCCTCCAAATGTAACAGAATCAGTAAGCTCAATCAAATAAGAAACTCAGCTCAATCTTGATGTAATAAAGGTGGATTCTCGCGAAAGTACTCAGCAAAGTGGATTGAGTGTGGTAGCGGTACAAAACAAAGAGAGAAGGTGATGTAAAATGAGGGTGTAGCCAAACATACGATAATAATGTGTATGTAAAAGAGTCCGTGGTACGAACCTCAGCTAAAATCTAACTTTCATCCAACAAACCATCCGGGAGCTACACAAAGACATATAGGGAGAGCACATCCCCCCCAAGACGTTGACGAGCAGGTGCCCAAGCTGCTGCCGGCTCAATCCCCGGCATAGTCCGAGATAGCCGAAGACTTGAGTTGAACTTGTCGTGTTGGTGGTATGTAGGAGGTAAAGTAAAAATTCTGTGGATAATGAGATATCTGAGTCAGTAGTGGTAAAATGAGCATGAGGGAGTGTGTGTAAAGACAAAACAAAACATGATCCCGGTTTGCTGGAATATTTGGTTGGAGCGTGGGGTTGGCGTGGGGATTGGGGGCGACGTGCGGGGTGGGTCGCACTTCCACACCGTTCAGGACCTTCAGTTTTAGGTAGACGTAGGTACTGGCTTTGAGCCAGTACCTTAATCAGCCCAAACCACCAAGTGGTTGTGGAGATATACGAGTTACCGTCCTAGCCTGGTTTAAGTAACCAAATCAGGATGGCAACAATGATCGGATAGTTGATAAGCGAAGTTCAACCACAGTCGGGGTAACTGGTTACTGTTAAACCCGAATCACCTGACCCATCGCGCAAGGCTCCCTCTGTAAATCAAGCACAACAAAGCACTTGAACGCTTAATCAAGACCCCACAGTGGTGCCCCAGATCATCAGAGAGGATGATTAATATTGCCCATGTTGTTTGTGGGCCCCGCGATGCCTTGATTAAGCAGCGATGCTTAATCTTGGCAATTAAACCCTTAATCATGGATGTCAACCAGTATGAACTTTCCAGTTGATGCATCCCAGGCAGACTTGATTGAGGCCCTCATGCAGGATCAAGCCCTGATTAGCCATATAGGACTTATGCTAATCCTTTGGAGCAGCGCGCTATGTGATTAAGGTAGAAATCGGCAAATTCCTTGCTATTTCACCCATGGTCCGTTTCACGGCTTATCAACGAAAATAAGACTAGGATCGGAAATAGGCTGATCAGCGAGCGCAAGAGCCAAGATTCAGACAAGTGGTAGTCCCTTTACAGGTCTTAACAAGGTTGAAGGGAAGGTATGTGTTTCCCTTAGGGGTACGAACCTTCACTACAAGATATCACCAGGAATTGGCCTGAGTGATAATCGAGCGGTGGAAATAAGATGTTTTAAAAGCTTGGCAGCTTATGAGACAGCAAGTATTGAGAGTGGTGGTGGTGGTGTCGTCCAACAACATGCAGGAGACCTGGGATAGGTCGACAATATAACAATTCCAAATGATAGAGTCCCTGTAGCTTATTTCCCAAGTGCTGATGATGATAGCTGATGACGATGACGGTAGCTGATGATGAAACACAAATCAATTCCTAGATGCTAGATAGCCTCAATCACTCCAAAATGTTTCCGATACCCTATTCCTTATTCCAATTTTACGGTTTCCCGATGTTAAAGTCCAACAACAATACACACTGAGCCAACCCCAGAAATAGCCCAATCGCAAGTGTTCAGCCTACTAATACACAGGTGATTCTGTACCCTACTTGAGATAATGTCCTGACTACTTATACAAACCCCCAAAATCATATGCAAGTCCAAGAACAAAATAGAAATGAGTAAAATTGCCCGAGTTCCCCTTTCACAGCCGTTTATCGGTTGGAAGGGTTCCTGCGAGTGTATTGCCATTAGCTGGTGCATAGGACGATTGTGATGTCTGTTCGTGCGGCGTTGGTCAGCCTAGGGGTTTGAAACCCTCAGTCTCTTGGCTGACTGATACCGAGTTGTCCATCCTATTTCCAGTTGTCCCTGGTCCTCTCCCGCCATTGCTAACCATCAGATAATGTTCCCCTGGCCACCAGCTCCTCGTAGATGCCCCTAGTGAGACTTGTCCCCGAAGGCCTGGCCATTCCTAAGATCGTACTCATACGAGCACAGCAAGTCATCACCCACCACCCACCTCCCAATCGCCGAGGGCATCCACAACTTCATGTCTTGAGCTCGGACTCCCGGTAAGGCTTGAGTGACAGCAACCCGTTCACAAGCTGTGTCCTCGCGATGATAAGCCAGTAATTGGGCCATGGTTATATACACGTAATTTTGCGTGTTTCTGATCGTGCCCATTGCTGAAACTGTTGTTTCTATGCAACAGTACTGGTTCCTGGTAGCTGTTGGGCGAACCACAGAGAAACGGGTGGACGTTCTAAGGAATTAGAACGTCCATTGGCTACAGCTCTGGACAATCAAAGTCCGCGAGTTTTCTGGGAGCCCAAATACCATTTTCTGGACTTGGCTGATTTCAGAATCAGATTCAGCACCCCTGAATACTCATAAAACCGATTTTTCCTGATTTTTTTCACGAGAAAATGGGTCCGGCCAAAATTTTGGGCCATCTCAACAAAATTGTGGGTACCTCTGTGAGTGTTCTGAGGAGTCTGACGGCTCTGAAAGGCATTCCTAAGTCAACAGGAATGTTGCTCCAAGCTCTGCCTCTACTCCAGAGCGTATTCAAGGTTTCCGAGATGCAGCAACAGCAGTTGTAAGTTGGAACGATGCTACAAAATGTGATTTTGGCATGGTAACACTGTACTTTCCCAGGGTTTTCTGTGCATGACCGTTCGTTGAATATGGTTCTTTAGACCAGAATCAAAATTATATGGATGAAAAGAGCTCAAATGAATATTTTCGTGATTTTACATGCAATTTTAGGGGTCCGGCCAAAATTTTGCGGTCCCCTGGTGAAAAACAGCCATTATCTCACCAACCGCTCGACGAAATTTGGTGAAAAAATTCCGGGAACCTGCTCTCGTTATTTCCTTTCGATTCCGATAGGTATCAGATGTCGTATAAATAGTCAATCAAATTGGTGGACTTTGATTGTCCGGAGCTGTAGTCTCGCCCTGAAAACTGTAAGGGAAACGTGCAGCCAGATAATAAGTCAAGGGACTTCTTTTGACTTGTTTCCATCATTAACTTAAACAACGGAAACAGGTTAAAGGAACGGGAGTTGGCAATGTGTTATGTTGTGTTGAGACGCTAGGGGAGACGTGTTCGGTCACGAGTGTTTCGGTTGCCAGAGTTGCCGGTTTCCATCGGATGCGGATACACCGAAACAGGTGGTCGGCTATTCTGTGGATCCGGATCACAACTCTAAAGGTGTTCTAAGGTTCTTTCTCAAGAACCCTTTCTGGGAAACCCTAGAGAAACGGGTATCTACCGAGACCTACAAAGGAGTACTATCATGCAGTGCCAATCTATCGGTGATCAACACACCCTCTGAATAATACAGGGGTGCTGCTGACGGGTTCCTGCCTCGTAATTGGCAAGGGAACATGGTGTGCTCACAGTCGGGAACCAATGGGAGGCGACGCTCGGAAGAACAACCAACGGAAACGCAGTTAAAGAGACGGATAAACGGACTTTTGACTCATTGGGATTGTGTTTTGGGCTTTGTAACAGTGTCTTGGCGGTTGTATAAGTATCCGAGGGTGTTTCTACGATGGACACAGCATCTTCCCCGAACTAGTAGGCTATACGCTTGCGCATTGGGTTGATCTGGGATCCTCGACGAACACACTCTTATAGAGTAGCACTATTAGTCGAAATCTTAATTGTTTCTGAATCATATATTATTCTGGAAACGCACTTGGGCTTTGCCTGGAAACTGTCTGAACTCTGAGAATCTGTTGGATCTGGACTCTGTTGAAAGAAACATTATTGTTGTTGTTTGCGGAGCGGGTTTCAGAAAGTACCGTCAAGGGAAAACTTTGGAAACGTGACTGCTGGTGTTGCTCAGAAAGTACCTCTTTAGGGAAAGCTCTGTGAACGTTCTTGGCCTATAAACTAGGGGCCTTACTTGAGTCTATGGGACTACTTTAAACTTGTTTCTATCTCGCTTGGACACACACACACACACGCTGCGAAGCTATAAATCTATCTTGTTTGGAAACAACGTTTCCACTGTGTCTAGAAACACGTTCTACGCAGTTTGCTCTATTATCTCTTTGAGATACGAAACCTCTCCCTACAACCTTTACAAGGCCCTGTACTAGGGGCTGTAACTCATCGGGATCTTTGGAAACATGCATATATTGCCGTTTGATTTGTTTGTTGGTTGTTGGAACAGTCTCTGGACTGTTTCTGTGCCACTCTCAAGTCAAGTGGGGTTATTTGTGTGTTTCTTATATAGGTTCTGAGCACATCAATCATCTGGAGCCCACCACGAGGGAAGGTTCTGATCTCGTTTCGAGATAAGATTGAGCATTCTGCTGTAAAACTCGTTTGGAAACTCTTCCAAACCGCGTTTCTGTTGGGTTGTCACCATTCCTCCTAGACGAGGCTCTGGTACTGAACCAGACACATCACCTTCGGGTTTTCCTGCTCTACTTCGTGGAGAAGGAGGACTTCGTAGCGGACAATTCAGTAATCCCGCTCCGGCATCGCGTAGCACCGCGACTTCCCGTCGAGCGAGGGATACACTAGTTGCTCCTTTGCAAAATTTCACGCATCGGAAACCACCGAGCGTATCTGGTTCTCCTAGTCGAGGTCGTGGACGTAGTGTTTCTACCCTGGCGAACGCAGTAGCTTCTGGTTCTGTTTCTTTGCCTAACACGCGAAACGAACCAAGTGATCTCGAAAACCCAGTTGAGAAGGAAACAACACCGAACTCTTCTTCTGATCCAATAACGACTATGCCTACTGTTCAGGGCTTTAAAATACCCACGGCTTGGGATTCTAATCGTCCCAAGTTTGATGGCGAGACTGCCAGCAGTCTCAAATTGTTTCTTAGAAACACCGAGCAAGTGTGCAATAGTGGAGGAATCACTAGCGAACAAGAACAGAAGAAGCTTTTGCTTAATTATCTCGATGATAGCGATATCCGGGAGCAATGGCAGAGTCTCTCCATGTTTGCGGAAGCTGAGGGTTCGACGTATAAGAAATGGCGGAAACAAATCTTGTGGTTGTATCCCGAAGTGGAGGACCAGGAGGTTGGTTCGATTCAGAAACTCCAGGACATATGCGCGTCTGCGCGTCCTATTTCCCGCCCCGAACTCGGGAAATTGCGCCGTTTCCGACTAGCGTTTGAAACGGAAGCAGAGAAACTGAAGAAAGGACCTTCAGCCTTGGTTGTGAACCGGACATTAGTCAACCTCGTCTTGTCTGTGTTGGAGGATGGCTATAGTCAGGAAGTGGAGGTAGCCATGAAACAGCAGGGCATACGCGCGATTCATGAAGGAACCGCTGCGGACGATGGGGTTTCTGACGACGAAACGGAACCCGCTACTCGGAGAGGAGACCGTTTGTCCTATAAGCAGGTGTTAAAACTTGCGGATCATATTGCAAACAATTGGACTGGGAGAACTGCAGGTGCGATGTTGCTTGATAGCCCTCGGGCCAATACGTCCACACGCGTTCCTGGACTTATTCCAACTCTGGTTTCACGGGATTCAACTCCCATGAATTCGATAAAAACAGAGGTCAATGAAAGACTTGACGTGTTTGCGGGGCAAATGGCGCAACTGAGAGATACGGCGATCCTGCAGGAGAAACATCTTGCTGAAAACTTGAAAAAGATGGAATCATCTTTTGAGAACACAGTGAAACTGTTGAGTCAGGCTGTTAAGCCGTCTCCTCCTCACATGGATAACCGTCCGCGTGAACAAGCTGAAGAAAGGAGGGAGCCGCGCGAACAGCATGAGCCTCGCCCGGATGTGGCTTGTCATTTCTGTAACGGTCCCCACTATATCAGGGAATGCAGGAACAAGGACGAATTTATAACTCTGGGATGGGGTAAGGTTGAGGATGGGCAGCTTAGGCTGGGAACGGGTGGTTGGATACCCAGGTATCCTGAAAACCTGAGTCGTATGCAAAAGGTGGAGGAGCACTTCCGGAGACAGGGTGTCACCAGGGAGTCTGCCAAAGCTTAGCGCGCTGGAATGATGCAGAGTTTCTACTCGAGCGCTTCCTGGACTCAGGACAATGGGTATGGAAACGGGTATACCGACAGGGTGGATCACCTGTATGATACGACTGAGGACGAGATTCGATCTGTAAAAATACAGCAGATGAGCCGCACTCCCAGTCAGAATTATATGGCTCCGTCTCCTGTATTCCAGCAGAGCATTCCGTTTCCGTCAACTGGGGCGCAACCCCTTGCTTCAAATAGCGGTGTTCAACCACCGCAACAATTCTTGCAGGTCCCACAAGGACAGTTCGCGAGCCCGCCTGTTCAGGCGAATAATGGGATCGACATTTCCCACCTTATTCAGCTGTTTAATGCGGTTCGAGGCGAAGGAACTGGAGGTGTGGTTGACCAATTGGTAGCAACTAGAAGTGGGGCGAAGACGGATCCTCCGTCTAACCCAAATTTTTAGGCGGACCGATGAGGGAGGCTGGTGGCCGACCGAAAGCGAGACCACAAAAAGCAGTTAAACCTCCTGAGGACCGTGTTTCTGCTGCTGATACGGAATTGGATTGGAGGCGAAAAGGCAAGAGGGTGGAATTCCTTCAGCCTGATGAGTTAGAAGAGGAAGAAGATGTTCCTAGAGCCCCTGCAAAATGCGCAGAAAGGCGTATAGTGTTGGATGACTCGGACGAGGAAGAGGAACCTCCGATGGGTTTCGAAAAATTGAGACGGTCCACGGAGTTGAGTGGGGCGCGTGTAAATCCTGCACCGCTGCATTCAGCTCTGCGTTTCAAGGAACCAGCAAAAGAGAAGGCGTATAAACTGGTTTCTAAGTTTGACGATGGAAACATTGTACAGAACTTAGTTAATCAAACCAGAAACATGGTGCTGGATGGCGTTACAATCGGTATGATGACAGCCATGAACGGAGATTATGCCAAGGCGCTGAGGGAGACGACATTGAAGGTGCGGAAACCGGTGAAACCAGTTATGATGGCTGGTTTCGCAGCGGAAGCACCTGGTCTTCCCTTCATGGATGAAGATGAGCCCGTACGACTGAACAGCGATGCAATATCGATAGACAGTCTGACGCCCATCGACTCTGTGTATATTTCTACGGAGAAGGATGTGGGTCTGGAACCCGGATGTGTGGTGGCGCCAAATATTGTTCTACAATATTATTCTACCATGGCACCAAACCAGGCACCGAAACAGATCTACGCCGCTGTGGAATCAGCCAACCTGAGGGTTCTTTTCCCAGTGCTGGAAGGAGGAGAGAAACTGGAGAGCGTTGTGGATCCTGGTTCAGAGATTGTTTCTATGGCTAAACGCATGGCGGAACGGCTGGGTCTGTCTTGGGACCCAGACATTACCATATTCATGCAAAGTGCGAATGCACAGCTGAAACAATCTGCGGGCCTGGCGCGCAATGTTCGATTCACCTTTGGTGATATCCATGTGTATCTACAGGTCCACATCATAAAAACGACTGCATATGACGTCTTGCTCGGTCGACCGTTTGATATTTTGACTCGCTCAAACATCCAGAACTTTAGTTCTGGCATGCAAACGATCACCATAACGGACCCAAATACTCAGAAACGGGTTTCCTTGCCTACGCTTATGCGAGGCAAGTTTCCTCCTGATATGAAAGAGAATCAGAGGGCCACCGTGGAAGAGGTTAGGGACGAAGATGAAGTTCCGAAACCGGCGCGTACTGCTTCGGGTGCTGAAAAGGAAGCGGATTTTCAGGGCTCTTCGAGGAACTGATGGGAACGCATCAAGGAGGAGAGTTGGCTGTTCAGTTCGGTTTCAATAAGCGAGGAGAGTTGCAGGTGGAAGGCTATGTGGAACCGACGAATGGAGAGTTCGTAGCTGATGAGCTGAGAACTGCCTATTTGTTACGGTCTCTGGACAGCCCGGAACTAGAGGAGGATGAAGTTGCGGTACAACTCCTACAGGAGTTTTCTGGGACTTTCGTTAAGAAACAGAAGGAAAAACAGGCCTATGAGGTCTACGCCCTAAATGAACAATTTCCGGTTCGGCTGGGGTCTGATTCCACGCACAAGAATCAGAAAGAGACTGGGAGGAGCACAAAGGAACATACGGTGGGCACTGGAGCTGAATGCTACATGTGTTTCCGTGATGATCCTTCCTCGGAGCGAGTTGAGAAACTTGACAGTTCAGGAACACCAGTCCTGAACAGCTTCGCAGGGAAGAAATATAAACCTGTCGCGTTAAAAACACGACCAGTGTATGCGGAATTACCAGAAAGGTTCAGGATTAAATGGCAGATAATTGGGGATCCGCTTGCGGACATGCCTAAACTGTCTCCTAACCCGGGTGATTTTGTTCCTACTGGACGATACACGCAGGAACGGATGGAAGCTATAGATAAAATCCACGACGAGGATTTTCTGTGGCCGGAGGAACGGAAACTCATGCATCATATGGTTACGATCCAGAATGAAGTGTTCGCCTGGAATGATGATGAACGGGGAACGTGGAAACATTTGGAATCGATTTCTGAGACCTTTTCTGAGCTTGTCGTAGTCCCCGCCTGCCAGTGAAGTCGTGCACGGAGAATGTTGGGTATCGACAGCCTCTTCCCCTCTGCATCGAAAATCTCACTCTGCGCGCGTATCTGAGGTTCTGGGACCGTCGGAAGGGATACTGGGAGATGTGGGGCGGGACCGAAGACAAGTGGGGTGGATATTTCGTCAAGCTCTTTCACTGCTTCTTCATAGTCATCGCATAGAATCATTTGGGCGTCCGCGGGGCCGTCAGGAGCGCAGATATGAATGATCTCGCCGTAGAGTAGGGGTCGGGATATTGGGTGCTCATGAGAACGATATGGGCGCGCCAGAGATGCAGGAAAAATCGCGCTCTGAGAGCTGCTAGTACACGGTTTGCAACCCGTCATCGTGCGGTTGAGCCAGGCATCAAACAAAACTCCTGTAATAATTCAGCTGAGACGCGATAACACATGAAAGATGCTCACCGAGTACGAATAAAACGAATAAATAAACAAACAATCCCCCATGCCGTTCCGGATTCGCACCTTGTCACCTTCGCCCACCGTGCATGCTCAAAGAGCCTTAACATGGAAAAGATGACGGGCAGGTCCGTCATCCTGCTTGCCAACATTGTTGACGTCGGAGGCTAACAAGCCGGACTCCCCCGTCTCGTAAAGCGCAATTAAAGTACGATTAACGACGACATCTGCACCGAGGCTTCCAGTTTTGGTCCCATGTTGAGGCTGGTTTCGTGCCGTTTTCTTCGCGTGACCTGCATCCTGGGTGGAAACAGCTGGGCCGGTTGCGAATACGGGAGCCTTGAGTGAGATCCCGTACAGCGGGTAGTCATACCTGATGGGGACGAAGTTTCTTCCATAAGCAAAGAATGTTGCGGTGAAGCGGAGATAGACGCCCGGTGTCGCCGTCTCCCTCCAAATCACAATATCCGGCTCTTTATGAGTGGTATATCTAACCTTTCACGTGTTACCGGCAAGGAGCACGACCAAATTTCGCGCTTTTTGCTCAGTCTCGTCATTGATGTCCAGTTGCCGGACGGCCACTCCTCTTCCAAACTCGTCGCTGCCGTCCGCGGCCTCCTTGATTTTGTCTATCTTGCGCAATATCCAATGCATACGAGCGAGACCCTGGACCACCAGGATAACGGACTCCAACGCTTCCTCCTTGTTAGCTTTTTTAGGTCCCAAAGCCGCCAAACCGTAAGCTTTTTGAGGTCAGATTTGACGAAATTTTGGGACACTCCTTTGGTGGAGCTTCACGGGGCCTATCTGAGGGCAGCAGCGATGGCGCGTTCCTGCTCAATCTGCGATTGGAGCGAGGCAATCTTCAACCGGGTTTGTTCGATGAGCTGCTCGATATCCGCCTTTGAGATTTTTCTGGTTCGCTCGGTCTGCTCGAGGACAATGGCGCAAATGGAAGAAGTGACGCCGGCCGTAGCGCGAGACTCGGCGAGAGGACGAGAAACCACCTCTTGCAATAAGGGGGAACATGAGTGCTGCTGAGTTTTTCGACGCGTACGCGTACGCGCTTGTTGCGTTCATAGAAAGCTCAGAGCGAGAATAAAGACGGACAAGTTGGCGATGAACAAGTTGAAAAAAACGTGGGAATTCATCAGATATCGCCATCAGTGCTCGACCTCTTCCTTTCTTTTCCCAGCTCCTTCCTGCCTCAAATAAACGCGCCCATGGAAGACGTGACGCGGACGGAACGACGACGCACAGACGATGCGGATACTCCAGCAACCCCGCTTGTTCGATCGACCGAATACTGGTTCGACGACGGGAACATCATCCTCCAGGTCGAATCCACACAATTTCGCGTCGCAAAAAGCGGACTATCCAGGCATTCGTCTGTCTTCCGCGACATGTTCATGATGCCTCTCCCCGCCGACGAACCGACTGTCGAAAACTGCCCAGTGGTTGTACTTTCTGGCGATACAGCGCAAGACTGGACGCTTTTCCTTGAGGCCATGTACCCGAAGTAGGTGTGCTGAGCCACTGACGCTCGAGGTGTCTCATAAAGTGTATATCTAGATCTATTATGGAAGAACCGTCCCCGTTTAAACTCATCGCAGCTATCCTACGGCTGAGCAAAAAATACAAATGCCCTGCATTCCGCCAAGATTGCGTTCGCCGGTTGAAAACGGAGTTCCCGACGACGCTTGAGGAGTACGACGACCTTGAAGCGGGGACCTGCATAAAAGGCGACAGAGACATATATCGGCCCATCCTATACTTGGCCAGAGAAATCGGCCTCCACTCGATTATTCCGCTGATCTATTGTCACATGCTTACGCTGAATAGGGAAAGATACATGCCCAAGGTCGGTAAAACCAGTATCTGTCCACAGGTCAGGCTCATATGTACTCACCTTAGATTTTGAATGTTAACGACGTGAGCCTGGGCATTAATGACCGATTTGCATGTCTCCTCGGCATCGCCAACCTTCAAATACTCCAGTCAACGACGACAATGGCCTGGCTTGAAGTGGACCTGCCCTTCTCGGCTCTCCCCGCCCACAATTGTCTCCAGCCTGCTGAATGCGTCGACGCGGTGAGGGACACTATACACTGCGTTCCGACCCCATGTAGACGCACCTGTGTCTACGTTGATTGACATGTGCCGACATGTGGCGATGTTCGGCTACGTCCGGCGATCTGCGTCTACGCTCTAATGTAGACGCACCTTTGCCGCGGTTGATTGATGTCCGGCTACGTTCGTTTACGTGAGGTAGATGCAGTGCATCTACCCGTCGGCTACGTGTGTCTGCCTGCATCTACAGTGTAGATACACCTCGCTCAACTCCGTAATGCAAACTCGGCCAACCTTGGTATGAGACAGCATCAAAATTGCTCCTCGGACGAGTCTTAAGTCTCTTGGTAAAATCTATGCCTTTTAAAGTTTTACATAACCTTTGCATCACCTACATGCAGCTACATCGGCTAACATGCGGCTACGTCGGCCAATATGCGGCTACGTCGACCGACTAATGCGGACGGACTGTAGACATACTGCATCTACCTCATGTAGACATAGGGGTCCATCTACCTTTGGCTACGGGGGTAGACGGACCCTCTGTCTACATGGGGTGGGAACACAGTGAATGAAACGTGGTTGCCAGAACATATAAAATTAACCGTTCTTTAACGAGATGGCCTCTCGGCGGTGCAACTACCCCATGTAGGCTTATCTCCTTTGTATTTTCCTCTCCTCCTGTCCTTTAAGTCGTGCCCTCCTGCCCCATTTGCGACCCTGTTTCTCTTCATTGGTTGACGTTAAACATTCAATTGAGGGCGCAACGCTGATATCAGTCATGGCAGAGGCCCGCACTCGACCGCTTTCAGTTAAACATGCACAGGGATGTATCCAGATTTTCATTTAAACCCGCCACGAGGCTCAGCAGTTGACCTACGCACAGTTCCTTCTGAACGGGTCGCAGTTGCTGCTGCCTGCGGCGCAGCGAGATTTCAATCATAATCGTGCCGAGGGGGCCGCGTAGTCTCGCCGAAGATCGTCGATATAAGGACAGGGACAGGTTTCTCTTCCGGCAAACTTTCCCCCCGTTTCCCGTGTCCTCAGATTTTCGTGAATTGGAACGTTCTCTTCTCTGATGAATGCTGACGCTTGAACGTTCTACTGGGACGTTCCTCTACGCTGTTTTTCAAAACTGCTCTGAGAATTCACCGTCAATGGGGGGCGTGGTTGATTCCCCAATCTTTCCTCGCTCCGTCAATGCATCAGGTTTGCCGAAGGGTTTGGTCAAACTGTCTTCCTTCGCTCGTGCACTGGGGAATCTCGCCTGTCACAGCATTTTAAGAAATTTCGGCCCACAATCCATCGCGCTTTCCCTGTGTCGTCCTTCAATTCTCAGTGCTGACCTTATTTAGCCTTTTCTCCGGCGTCTAGTGGTGGATATCAAACCCATCCATCCACCGTGCCGGATGATACATGCAGCGCAGTACACTAACCCCTAGCTCACCTCGTCTTTGGCTCTAGGCCAGCGAGCTTTCACTGGCCAAATATTAGAGGTGGGTTTGCTGAACCTTGAGTCCCCAAAACGGCTTATTTTTGCGAACCTCTGGACTGCGGGGCAAGAATACAAGATTTTCTCTTTGCTTTTTTGCGCATTGTAGTTGGTCAGTGCTACGATCCGTCCCAGGGGCGCCAGGGCCATTGATTGCTCACGAGCTTCGCATCCTGGAGAATAAACTCCGTGCCAGGGACCGCACTGTTTTTAATTCGACCACTTCCTGTGCTGTTTTTTACGCTATTTTCCTTTGAATTTACCCTGTTTTTAGTTTTAGTTTAATTCTTTTTACTGCGGCGGTTGGTAATCACAGCGGGAAACACGATTGTCCAGGCCAACCCCGTCCAGGTAATACTGGTGTGTGTCGTGCCAGTAGTATTCCCTATTTCATAACACATGTCTCTAATCACTCGGGATACCGGAGCGAAGCGGAGGCCCGTCTTGTTTCCGAGTATTGCACCGTGAGATTGAGACTTGTGAACCAACGTCGGAATTTGGGTAGCAAGAAATGAGAGGCAGAGACATGAGTTAAGTTCACTGGCCGGCGCGGATCAAGAGAATTCTGATTGAACAACGAATTGCGGCTGGCACGACAGGGTTATCCGAGAAAAATACTGTCAAAAGAAGGACATAGCGACATGGAAATAAATGGCCAAGATTTCTCCCACTTGCGTAGCATGAATGGGAGTGAGCACCCAGTCAAGAGAATCAGAATGATTCGGAAGCCCAAACGAAATGGATGACTTCAGCAGCACCCACGGAGCCAATGGAATAGCAGTAAAGGAGCGAACGAGTGTGGGGAATAGACATGGAAAATAACCTTGCATAATATCGGGATTGTACGGCTTGATATGCAAGATGGATCGAGAGTCACTGGTCTAAACTGTTGGCCGCCAGCACCAGCTGATCCAGATCTTGTGAAGCCTTGAGCAAACCCCATCTTGGATAGTCCGGGGCTCAAATGGTTAAATACGAGGACCGAGAGTATCAATTGACAGCCAATATCCAAGTCAAGATGATTCCGAGTGAGACGGCGCTGGTAAGATCAATGGGGCAGGAGGGAAATGCAATGACGAGAAACGACGAGATGTGCGCTCTTTTATCTGCGTCCCGGAGATTCGGCCACAGCGAGAGGGACTCGACAGTCTTGCGGCGCAGTGAGAGAAGTACCGCGGCGCAGTGAGAACTTGTGGTCAGCTGAGGAATTGCCAGCAAGTAGTGCAAGAGGACGCAAATGGGGCAGGAAGGCGACTCACAGGGCGAGAGGAGAGGAAGAGCTCACGGAGAGATGACTTCATGGGGTAATTGCACTGCCGAGCGAGCGTTGAGCAGATCGTTCAAGAACAGTTAATGGAGAAAGGAACAACAGGTAAAAAATTGGTGTGCACCGCCAAACGAGCAAAATCTTACAAGAACGGTTAATTCTGGCCTCACTGTGCCGCAGAGCGCAGCAATGGTCGCAGTGAAGCTAAACCAAAAAGAACAGTACAGGTTAAGGTCAAGATCTGAAGAAGCGCAGTGCGTAGTGCCCGTGCGATTCCTCAGATTGCTGCCGTCGAGCAGAAAGGACATATGGGGCATATAAGTAAAATGAAGAGGCAGTGTGGACGAGCGCGAAGACTGGAGCATGGATGGGGTTAAAGACAGAGTGCGAGCAGATGAAGACGAAAGGAGTATGGACATATGGAGAAATAGCACAGCCGAGGAGCCATTTCGTTAAAGAACGGTTAATTAATGGCTCGTCAGCGCAGAAGCTTGGGCGTGGGAGTTGAGGCACGTGCACGGTGACACGACAAATCTTCTTTCTCTCTCTCCCTCATCTGCCCCGGAGAGAACGCCCGCTGCTCCTTCTCAGTGAGCGCGTAGAGGCTTTTCGAAACGGACCAGATACCAAGCTATATGGCTGTAATGAACTCTTAGCTCCCCGCTGCTCCTTCTCAGTGAGCGCGTAGAGGCTTTTCGAGAGGGACCAAATACCAAGCCATATTCCTGTAATGAATTCTTAGCTCCCCGCTGCTCCTTCTCAGTGAGCGCGTAGAGGCTTTTCGAGACGGGCCAAATGCCAAGCTATATGCCTGGAATGAACTCTTAGTTCCCCGCTGCTCCTTCTCAGTGAGCGCGTAGACTCAGAGGCTTTTCGAGACGGACCAAATACCAAGCTATATGCCTGTAATGAACTCTTAGCTCCCCGCTGCTCCTTCTCAGTGAGCGCGTAAGGGCTTTTCAAGACGGACCAAATACCAAGCTATATTCCTGTAATGAATTCTTAGCTCCCCGCTGCTCCTTCTCAGTGAGCGCGTAGAGGCTTTTCGAGACGGGCCAAATACCAAACTATATGTCTGTAATCAACTCTTAGCTCCCCGCTGCTCCTTCTCAGTGAGCGCAGCTGGAATGGGATTTCGCGTCGACCGCTCGAGTGACTTGCTAGTCGTCACAACACCGGTCACATCACACTCGACGTACGCTATAACTTTTAACCTCGTACCTCGGTTGTTATAGCAATGGACCTCGAACTGGAGGACACCGTGTCTTGTGTCCGTCCCGTCAGAGACCCAGTGCGTGTCTAGATGGGTCGAAAGTCCGGACCTTGGACGCCGTGATGTCATGAACCGTACCTCTGCGCGCCGTGTCCTCCCGTCAGATGCCCAGTGTGTGCCTCGATGGGTTGAAAGTCCGGACTTTGAGCGCCATGGACCGTACCTCTGCGGCTAGGGTGCGTTTGACTCTGGCTTTCCTCTTACTTTCCGACTCACTGGCTTTGCAGCTACGTCGTCTGCGCCACCCGCCGCCCACCGCGCACCAGTCACCTGGGCGCTTGGGTCTGCGCGCCGTGTCCTCCCGTCAGATGCCCAGTGTGTGCTTCGATGGGTCGACAGTCCGGATTTTGGACGCCGTGTTGCCATGGACCATACCTCTGCGCGCCGTGTCCTCCCGTCAGACGCCCAGTGTGTGCCTCGATGGGTCGACAGTCTGGACCTTGGATGCCGTGTTGCCGTGGACCGTACCTATGCGCGCCGTGTCCTCCCGTCAGATGCCCAGTGTGTGCCTCGATGGGTTGACAGTCCGGACTTTGAGCGCCATGGACCGTACCTCTGCGCCTAGGGTGCGTTTGACTCTGGCTTTCTTCTTACTTTCCGACTCACTGGCTTTGCAGCTACGTCGTCTGCGCCACCCGCCGCCCACCGCGCACCAGTCACTTGGGCGCTTGGGTCTGCGCGCCGTGTCCTCCCGTCAGATGCCCAGTGTGTGCCTCGATGGGTCGACAGTCTGGACCTTGGATGCCGTGTTGCCGTGGACCGTACCTATGCGCGCCGTGTCCTCCCGTCAGATGCCCAGTGTGTGCCTCGATGGGTTGACAGTCCGGACTTTGAGCGCCATGGACCGTACCTCTGCGCCTAGGGTGCGTTTGACTCTGGTTTTCTTCTTGCTTTCCGACTCACTGGCTTTGCAGCTACGTCGTCTGCGCCACCCGCCGTCCACCAGTCACCTGGGCGCTTGGGTCTGCGCGCCGTGTCCTCCCGTCAGATGCCCAGTGTGTGCCTCGATGGGTCGACAGTCCGGATTTTGGACGCCGTGTTGCCATGGACCATACCTCTGCGCGCCGTGTCCTCCCGTCAGATGCCCAGTGTGTGCCTCGATGGGTCGACAGTCCGGATTTTGGACGCCGTGTTGTATGGACCGTGCCTCTGCGCGCCGTGTCCTCCCGTCAGATGCCCAGTGTGTGCTTTGATGGGTCGACAGTCCGGACTTTGGACGCCCTGTTTGTTATCACTAATAGCGACCCCGGTACGATCGACGTAGCGGACGACACCCGTGTTTGGTGCATATATACTCAATAAACGAATCGATACGACTGCCGCCTACACGTCCTATCGCACCTCCACGAGCTTTCTTCGCTGCCAATCCACATCTCATCAGGGAACAGTATGTCCATTCCATTCGAGGCTCAGTGTGCGTCTCAAAGGGTGGACGCGGCAATACCCCTCCGATGCCAGACCGTGGACACGTCCCACACTTGGAGCCCGCGAAGTATCGAGGCTTCAAAGGTCAGTTCATATGATTTTCTTCGTCCGCAAGTGTCGATGTCTTTTCCAGCATTTGCTTCACACCCCCCACGCAAAGATATACGGAATTCTCGCCATCCCCACCTTGCGCGGTAGGCGGCAGTTAACAAAGACTCCGTTTCTGAGAAGCCCGATATCGAGGTCACCTTGATGGGTGAGGTTCTGTCCTCTTGGTCCGGCACCATCCGGCAGGAGAAAGGGATCTTCTCCACCTCTCTCAAGTATGTTCTCGGCTATCCTTGGCTCCAGGACCGTCTAATCATATTGTGCTAGTTACGTACGATGACCCATTCTATCATCCCATCGAGTATGGCCCGACCGACAAGGATATGATCGATCGCGAGATAGGAAATGCGCGTCGATTATTGACGCCTCACGCGCTGGCTTGCTGCTCAGTCTTTTGCAGGCTGCTAGATATCGGCGGCCTGGTGTGATGTTTCTGATTCAGCATCTAGTCCTCCGGTCCGCCCGAGCTCACAAGGTCCCTATGAATTGTGGGATTTGCTCACCCATCTAATGCACAATGGTCAGAACACATGCCCTTGCTCGCGAGTCGCAATTTTCATTCCTTCTGTTCGGCTTTGAGACGCCGAAGAACTCTCATCTTGACTCCTACTATGAGAATGTCCTTCGCGATAATTTGTACAATGCGGCCTCGGTACGTATTCCCTCCAGTTAAGGTCTTTTACCTCATCGAGCTTCAGGCCATGTGGCTCGTTTCAATTTCGAAACTGCTAAAATGTCGCGATTGGCAATTATTTTGCCATCAAATCATTTGGAATATGAAGGCAAACTGTTAAAAGGATGATGCCGCCGAAATCGTAAGTCGGAGATGTTCCTGTTTGTGTTCCCTCTGATTGCATCCTTCTGCAGGAGGATCCCATGAAGCCTGCGCTTGACCGAGTGACAGAAGCCGTCATTGCTTCGTTATCTGGAGAAGCTCGTGCATTCTACGACCGAGAATTAGGCATCGGGATCAGCACCATCTCTTTCGTTACGAGGCTCGGAATCGAGCCATTTTTCGCGAGAAACAGGCTTTCGACCGTCACCGAGTCGTATACAGAGGACCATCTCGTCCACCGCGATGTTGTTTCCTCGAAGTCAGCTACGAGGTCTACGCGTCGAAAAGTATACCTCGAAGTCGGAGGAGTTTGGTACCTAGGGTGCGTTTGACTCTAACTTTCTTCTCACTTTCCGACTCACTGGCTTCGCAGCTACGTCGTCTGCACCACCTGCCGCCCACCAGTCACCTAGGCGATTGGGTCAGACCCTTCGTCCTCGGCCGCCATAACGCCGCCGCATAGACCGAGGAACCGCATCAGGTGTTCAGCAGCAGTATCTAACCCACATCTTTGTCCGCCACGACCTCAATGGTGTTTTCAATGGCTATGCGTAGTCCAGTAACGGCTGGACCTCCCAGGACGCATCTCATGGCCCCGCCAGCCGCAAGAGTTCAGGGTCTACCATGGGCAGTCTCAAAAAAGAGGACGAGGCAGACCCCTCCGCTTCCATAAAGTCATTTCGCACGGGTCCGTTCCTGACCTTGCAAAGTTTATCTGCACGGGCATTCCTGCTGTATACCCTTCAAATGTCCGCTCGGCTTCCGTCCGTTCCTCTTCCTCTGCCGACTCCCACGTTATCAAACCACTACCCCCGCGGCCGTCCCTGAAGTCAGATGACGACACCGCGTCCGGCGCCGCCCAGCGGATCATCGACGAAATTGCGTCTACCCTGCGCGAATGGCACACCCTCATGTTCTAGTACCTCACGAGACGCGATCACCAACTGTTCCATACTGTCTGCGAGCCCATCAAAGCTCCGCATCTCGGTCGGCGCCAGCTACTCGCTCAGACCCTCAATACAGAGGAAACCATTAACGTGCGGCGCGACTACGTGACCTGTCTCGTCAGCGGTAAACATTGTACGAGGGCTGGACGTTGTATTCCGGCTAAGACCTGGGACGCTCTGGTAACCGTTGTGTCGAAGGTGACATCGACCGACGGAGCTGTTGCGGAGCTGGGTCACTGCTGTCCGAATTTATTCCATCCACACAGCCCTGGCGTATATCAACGTCTCGTACCCCGAATCATCAATACTGTATACCATTGGTTCGAGCCAGTGGGCAGCGCAGGCTCGAGGCTCGGATACGGCCTCCACCTGTCACGTTTTTGCCCCCGAAATGCGCTCGTCCTCCCGCCTTCTCCCGCGTTGTTCTCCTCCTTCCCTGACTTTCCATTCCCCTCCCTCCCGTCTTCTTGATGCTCTTGGACTGCGAGACACCCGAGCCGGCCGTGCAGTTAGCCGAATGCGCGACGCTATCTACGAACATTCCTTTCCCCGTTACTATCTCTGGTCCCTTTTCTTTTACTAACGATCTGTTAGCTTCCCAGAACAAGAGGATTTGATTCACAATGGGCATGCCGATTCCGACCGCAGCTTTGAGTGCGAAGGACTCGATGCCCGGCTCTATCCCCACGAGGGTAGAGGGTCAGCCATGTCCGGTGCTAGCTGTCATTGAAGTGAGTCTCGTTCTTCCCCTTTCCATCCCTCCCTCGTCTTTCAATGGACGCTGACGCTGTGACCGTTGCAAATGGGCACGGAAATACACGTCCTTTTTCAGAAGCACTCCTTCCTCAATGCACGCCCTGACGATAGATTCGATCGATAGCATGCAATGTCATTGGGGTCGCAGTGAGATTCATTCTATGAATCTGTTTTCTGGCTTTCCGGACTCTCCGCGAGACGTACGATGGGCTGATGCTCCACGCCCCCGTTTGATTCTTGTGTTCCTGCCCAGCCTTTCCTTCCTTCTCTTTCTTTCATCTCTCCACCACATCGTTTCGCTCGCTAATGACGGTGACGATTTTGTCAAGCATCAAAACCGAAATCAAGAGGATCCGCAGCGCGGGAAGTGCGTGCGCGAGTGTGCCATGCCCGTTTTCCTCGATGATTGGACTTCCATGACTGCTACCCCACGCCGCGACTGACAATGATGGCGATACTGTAGCTTCATCCGCCGCTTCATTGGTGGGCACGTAGGGGGCGTCCATTCTGTTTAGACTGGAGCTGTATGGGGGATACATCGGCGGAGGGCGTATCGATCTGGTGAGTAACGCGCTGTTTGCTTTCTTTTGTCTTCCTCTGTTTCGTGCTCAATGTGATTGAGTGGAGGGTACGACGAGTGGGCCGGCACGGCGCGCGCGAGGCGTCGAGTCAGCGCCTCGCTCGCTCTTTGGTCTTTCTCCTCCCATCTTTGCATTCCCCTTTCTAACAACACTTTCCAGGTGCTCAAGAATGAGGAGGGTGAGGGCGAGGAGGAGGATGAGAATGAGGAACCCCCAGCACCGGCGAAACCTCTGAAGCGCTATAAGCGCGAGGCGGAGGCCACAGCGAAAGCACTCACGATGGGAGAGTTCTTGGCCAAGCAGGCAGAATTCTTCCTGGCGAAAGCTAAGGTACAAATAACCCTGGCAACATAAAGAAAATAACTGACAACGTCAAAGGATATAAGAGAATTTTACGAAGAGTGGATTCCCGACCGCGGTGCTAGGGTTTGGTCTGATGGCATTCCAGTACGGAGTTCGTCCTCACCTTTTTGTGTTGCGTCTCATGTATCCCCTCTTCAGCGCGAGATCTCAAAGCGAGCCCACCAAGAGACGCTGGACTTTGCTACGGACCGCTAGCCCCACTCCCAAGAGCGCGATGTCCTGCATGCAATACCAGACAAATCGGACGCGGAGACATTCACCTTTGACCCGCGTCTTGTGGACTTACCTGCATCCACCATCGCCCCTCGTGAACGTGTGCCCAAGGAGATGATAGAGATGGCGGTGAGAGGAGTTCAACACCCCAAGCAACAGTTCGTGCTCGAGGCAAAGAAGGAACAGTACCCTGCGGATATCTACGCTGCAGGTGGGTGATTTTAAAGGTTGTCTTTCAAGCTGATCTAGACTCCAATATAGGTGCATTCAGGCTCTTCTGATGTGAAGAAGCCTATTGACGAGCGATACATTCGACGTCTCGTGAGGATGCTCGACGGTGGACTCCTGATCCTCACCTGCTTGTCAGCCCCCAAGAAACTCTTGGACGACGCGGGCGTCACGAGCCTCGAAACTGATACAATGTTCAACCGCGTGGCAGGGGATATTAACGAGGGGGAAGTTGTTCGATTCCTCAAGTTCCTAAAGCACGGTTTGTTGTATTTCTCTGATGCGCCACGATTCTGATAACTTCCATTTTCAGCCGTTACCATCGCTCGCACCTATACCAATGGTCCAAGCACCGCATTCTACAAGCGACTTTACGGCGAGTTTCAAGCTATCAAGTTGGAAACCACCGGCAAACCAGTCGGGTTCAAACGTTTCATCACTTACAGCAATATCACTGCGAGGAACTCCGACATGGAGTCAGCGCAGGTCCTTGGGGGTGCGCGCTCGTTTTTCAAGTTGAACGACCCCGCATACAGTGCGCTCAGCAACGATACTCCGGTGGAGGAAGTCACCCCGGGTATTATCAAGCTCTGTATGACTCATGCCAAACGGTGAGCTCGTTTCATGGTGACGTGGATTATGGCGCACTCAATGTTTATTCTAGTGGTGTACTCAACTTGAAGTCGCTTGTATCTGAAGAAGATCACCGCCGCCTCATGGACTTCGTGTACATCGACTCGGCAGAAAAAATGGAGGAGTTTTCGCAGTTCGTGGTGATTCTCAAGGAGCCCAAAGTGCAAGGTGCTGTTTCAACTTGATCATCCACGACTAGCTCTTATTTTTTGCTACAGCTTGGTGGGATCACAAGGTCATGAGCAAGCGGATTCTTCCGTGCCTCATCAAGTCCCAGTCCCCGATGAGCACCGAGGACCGGGACAACACGTCAGTGACTACGAGCACTGGCGAGGCTCAACACCACTGGACAGGTTCGCGGACCGGCATCAAATTATCTCTTGTGGAAGCGATAGAGAGGTACGTGCTATTTACTTTGGCACGTTGTCAGACTCAAATTAATTAATTTTTTATAGCGCGCGGAAGGTAGACGAGCCGCGTGAGATTGAGATCACACTCAAGTCCGGAGTGCTCATGACGCAACGAGTCATCCCATCGTACGGCACGCAAGTCCCAGGAGTCTCGGGAGTTTGCCGACGAACGGGCTCTCCTCGAGATGGAGATCGATGGCGAGAAAGAGGCGCGGAGTGCCTCAGCCACGCGCTGAAAGGCCTTTCAAGCGCGCAAGTCGGCAACTCGCAAATACCCCCAGCCGCGAAGTGCCGTGGTCCGTACCGTTGTTGTGGGCTCCAACTCCAGCGGTCGCGTTACCACGAGAACGATTCGTACGTTTCCCTCATCTCATTTTCCAGAAGTAGCTCACTCTGTGCCCAATTCAGCATCAACCCCTCTCCGTTCCACCAGCAACGACGCAGAACCTTCTTCGCCACTCGTCGCCTCGACGTCTTCCCTTGGTTTCCTGGCCACTGACCTCTCAGAAGCCTCGGCTCCTTCACGTGCTCTCGATCTCTGAGGCCCAGGCAAGTGCATATATCTACAGCATCAACAATCAACAATGACTTTACGTTCGACTTTGACTTCTCTTTTGTGGCCGCCGATCCTGGCAACAAGGGTCACAATATTGCGTGGCTCAATTCGTTCATGTTTCACGTGAACATGACCCTGCGAATCTTCCTCCGCTAGCGACTTTATGGCCTACTCTTCCCCGGCAGGCTCCTTGCCCCGCCTCCATCGAAAAAGCAGAGTCGCAACGCGGTCCCATTGTTTGTGGTCATCCGACCAATAGACGGCGGGGAAGTAGGTGAGGAGGTTTTCGTCCTGAAAAGTTTCGGGGCCAACAAGAGCGCGCTGGTCAGGCGAGAGATGGCAATAGGCCCGTGTACGGTCCATGTTGATTCCGATCAGGCTGAAGACCTCCGCAATGATGCGGGTGAAGATCTCCCCGGCGTAGGTCTTCTGGGGTTGCTCGCCAAGGCGGGCCTCGGGAGGGAGGTCCGGGCCGTGGTCGAAGACAGCATCGCTGCGAGGGAGGACGAAATCGCCCCCGAGTCGAATGTCGCGAGGGTGGATTTCTACCGCTCCGCGAACGTTGCGGGTGAGCAGCCCCGGCATCGCGCTTCGTCGGAACCCCGAACATTCGGTCGATCGAGGACCACTCCACATTAAATATTTTGGCCGAGGTCCTCAGGCGTGAATATAACCTCAGGGGCGTAAAACCAGCAAAACATTGGAGCGGCTGTCTGGATAGTGGATCCTCGGAAGCCACATTGCGCCACGGCACATGAGAGGGACCCGTTGTCCTCTTGTTGGAGGCAGGTCAAACGCGGTCCGCTGGACTTCGTCTAAGTTGTTAGCCAGGTTACCGGTTCGAAAGATGCCGATGCATAGCTGGCGATCATGCTGATTTGTTGGGGGTGTGCGATTGAGAGCGTTGTAAACGTAAGTGGTCCCCCGCAATAAGGGTGAGACTTAAAACTTCTTTTCGAGTTGGTTGGGGTGCGGCGGCCGCCATGCGGATGAGCATCCACAGCCCCATGGTTCTCTCCAAGCGCCAACGCCTAGAAAAAAAATGTATCAGGTGGGGTTTAGCCTACTAAAGTATTGCGACAAGGGCGCACCATATGTGTCGGACTTGGAGTACCAGGAAAGTGTCCCGATACCGTGCCACATTCCGAACTGCATCCAGGTTATACACAGTATCCGCCTTATTGAACGGAACCCGAGCCTCGATACGCATCACCACGGGGGTGAACTTATTGTGGTTCTCGATGAGTGAGTTGTAAATCTCCCGAACAAGCTCGATCTGCTCATCTGCGTGAAGGAGCCTGAGCGCCCGCGTGCCCGCGAGCATAGGGATTTTTTGCCGCTGGCCCGCGTTGTACAATGCGGCTTTGTCAGATGTATACACCTGTATGTATGAGATCTTCCGCTGGGTGACTGGCTCGGCAAACGTCCAGCGGCCCCCAGCACCAGGGGTCCACCGCAGAAAATGTAGCGCTATCCCAGTTGGCCTGGGTAAGCCCCAAAACATATTTAGCAAGCTTTTGGTGACCGTTACGGCAAGGGAGGACCCCATAATGTGCGGGAGCGTGGATTTCGAGCCCAACGTCGACCCAGATATAGGAGCCAGAGGTCCGTATATTGGTCAGGACTTTTTAGCCTGGGTGCTGATGCTGACATCGGTTGGCGCTCCACGAGTCAAGTCTTTGACGCCCTTTGTCTGAAGGAGCCAATACGCCCCCTGGACCCAAGAGTGCTTACGAATCCCGCGAAGGAAATGATTCCCAACGTCTGCTCCGATGTCGCCCGAGATGCACCGTGTTGACTTCTCGGTTTCAGTTCAAGCCCAACTTCATACCCAAAATTTCGAATTAAATTCTAGCATATCAACGTCGGGCCACCCAATATTCGGCAACTTTTCCGGTGTGAATTGGCAAGTTTTGGAAGGCCCGACGTTGATGACGACACACTAAGTGTCGAAATCAACATCGGTCCAAATGAAATTTAAACTGAGTTCCATAGTTTTATTTTGCCTTACACAATATCTGACATTAATAATAAAAAATTGATTTCGGTCGTGCCGAGACGGGGCTGACATTCAAAACAACAGATTACGAGTCAGGTAGGCTGAAATCCAAAACCGAAACCTATTATCTCGGTATTAGAAAAGGTGCAGCAAAACTTGGAGTATTGGTTGGACTGGAAGCAGAACCGAAACTACAAATTTCGGTTCTCATTTCAGTCCATGCGAAACTTGGATTTTCGGTTTTGATTTCGACTCAAGGTGAAATCAGAACTGCAACTATAAATTTCAGTGCTGCTGAAATTCCATCCGGGGACCATCCGCGGACCATCCACAGACAATCCACTGCTCGTCCATGGCCCGTCCGCTGCCTGTCCGCTGCTCGTCCGCTGCCCATCTGCTGTCTGTCCACAGGCGATCAGTGTCTAACAGTATTAATGTGTAGGAGGGATCGTGTCCCGCTAATCCTACGGAGGGGGGAGGTGGAATAAAATGGTGAGTGAATGAATTGAAGGCTAAATAAGTGCAATTGCAATTACAGGTATCCAGGACAACAACATACCCAATTGCCCAGCAGCTAAATCACGCACCATTGTGAGGATCTGCATCTGCCTTTCTTGCTAGCTTGCCTGCAACATCTCGTTCGTGAGTGCTGAGGTCTTGGATGAGGATGATCAGCCGCAGCGTCCGTGCAAGGCTAACCAGAGTCTCGTCATCTGTTCTGCGCAGGCAATGAGTTGCACATCCGGCTGGAAACTGGGAACACACACCTCAAGATTGTTCTCCACTACATCGAAGATAAGATCCCAATGTGTCCCGGGGACATTCTATACCAAAGGCACAAGGTGGAAGAATACAAGCATCATCGTGCTCTCTAGCTCCTCCTCAATGTCCTCGTCAGACGGTACCCACTGCTGGCATGCCTTGAAAACGTTCACCGACCGCTGCTGGGGAAGGAAAATGGCGTCGGAATCCAGGCCTGGTGAAATGGTGACTATGGGGCTAGTGGTGTAATAACCACAAACCAAACCTTTGTAAATGAATACGCGGTTCAATAATGCAACTACAACAGCTCAAACACTATAATCCTTGTGCAAGTTCGGGGTTCCAATCCAGTATAGATTGTGGCAATTTGAACTTTAGTTCTCTTTTGGGAGCAAGACTTTATAGGTCTACAAGTCATATAGATAAATCACTCGAAACTGTCCTAGGTGCAATCGCGGATAGTTGGATGAGATTTTATGTTCAACGGTTTTGTATATTGTGGGTCTAGGTGTGGAGGTAGTACTCCGATGTGAGACGCAAGTGATTCTTATGAAACCCTGATTCTAATAGTATCCGCGATTGCTAATCCTTGCGAGATTACAACCAATTGTCAAGTCCGATCCGTTTCCTTATATTCCACGTGTATGTTCTGTTTATTCAATATGTCCATGTGCCGTTTATAAAGATCCAAATCCAACACAGACAATATTCAGTCAGGGAAAACAAACGAAACTTGGTATAGCTTCTAGGTGTTTCTGAATGAATGCCTACTTGACCGGTAGTAAGCGTGAATTCTAGTAACTTCACGTCCAACAGGTAGGGTGAGATTCACTGGTGTTCCTCCCATAACTATCCACTCAAATACTTTACAGGATTCCAAATATAAACGAGACAGATACAAACATGTGACAGGGTTCAGGGTATATGACTAGTGGTGAGGCAGCTAGCTGATGAACTCCTGTCAGATATCAAGTGATTAATAAAACAGAACAGATTCATAAAGAACATCAACGAGCCGAGCTTAACAATGAGTCAAGATCTACATCCTTTAGAACGATCGTGATGGGATATGGTTGATGTGTCAACTTTATAGCCGACTTCCTTGTCAGCCCACCGTTACCCTCCTCGGTAACCATTCTCTTCAATTGGTCCCGCTTTGACCGGCTTAAGTGATTTGTCTGAAAACCGTGATAGCTGTTGCTTCCCAGTACCGGAGTATGGTTTTTTTAGTCAATTGTTGGATTGACCAAGTCCAGCCCTCTCTTGGCAGTTCTGGAGAGGTCAGATGATGTCCAACAATGATCCCTCTGGTTCAGAAGGATAATATCTACACATTAGGCCCTGTTCGGGATCCGGAATTGTTAGCTAGACCTCCAATTAGTTATAAAATGATGGTGGCCAAAAAGAGTATCCCAGACCTCCAGGTAATTACACGTGTAGTCACAACGTGACGGAAAGCTATGCTGCGCCAATTAGTGATGCGCGCAAGCCTTGCTGATGCATTATCGATGTGATTCAAGTCGCTGCTTTGTATCACTGCCACCATGGTCCCTACCCAACCTATTACAGTGCAGAAACCAACTCTTCCGGTGCATATCCAGCATTGCAACAAGATCAAGAAGGCTATAGTACTCAGTGCCACTGCCGCCGCAACAGCTGTTGTAATGACTGCAGCAAATGTGGAGAAAGAGCCTATGCACACATCATAGCAGACTGGCCAACATTAGATTGACAAGCTCTTAGGTGGTGTGTAGACAGTTTCCTCCTTATTTTCCTCTCTCATTTATTCCAATGCAAAGGCCATCCTGAACGATTCCGGTGTGCCTTTGGCATGTCGTGTCATGTCTTCTTGAAATTAATCAAGGTCCTTCGTCTCAAATGTGGTCTGTCACCCACGAAACACCTTACGAGCGAGGAGCAAGTTGCTATCTTCGCATTGCCGTCATGGGTCTTGGAATTCGGGAACAACAAGAAGGATTCCAACGAAGCGGGGAAACCATTTCAAAGTGTGTATCCTGTGAACTGAAGGAGCTATTGACCAAATAATCCTTTCTCCTATATGTAGGTGCTTCCATTGAGTCCTTAACATGCTTGTGAACCCCTCGTTCTATGGATCATATGTCAAGCTCCCAACCTCGAATGAAATTCCTCCTGAGATTTGAAACAACCCACACTATTACCATTTTTCAAGGGGTGTCGTGGTGTGGTTGATGGTTCTCTTCTTGACAGTTTTGTTTCGATGGGCAACATGGCCCGATATCGTAGCCCTAAGGGCCGCATTGCCTAGAACATTTTTACGGCCTGTCAATTCAACCTCATGTTTTGCTACCTTCTCACCTGATGGGAAGGGAGCGCTGCAGATGGTAGAGTTTTTTCAAGATGCACAATGCAAGGGATTTGCTATCGTCCCAGGGACATATTACCTTGGGGATGCTGGCTTCCCCGTATGTGATTGCCTTCTAGTACCGTATCATGGTGTACGGTACCATTTGCAAGAATGGAGGAAGTCCGGGAATCTACGGTATATTCTGTTCATGACACTGCATATCCGTCTCATCTCCCTCTTTCCAGACCGGCAAATGCGAAAGAGCTCTTTAACCTCCGACACGCATGTCTCCGGAATGCCATTGAACATATATTCGGAGTGTCGAAGCAGCGGTTTCATCTCATGAATGGGGCCCCCGAATACACTCCACAAGTTCAAGCTAAAATCCCGTGTGCATTGGCGGCCCTCTATAACTTCATGCACCTCTGTGATCCAGAAGATTTTTCTGACGATGGCCCGGGACAGGGTGGTCCACACAACCCCACGCTCACCCTGCGTGAAATGGACGCAGATGATAGCTGGGAGTTCCCAGAAGAAGAGCTTGGTCGTTTCGTTTCTCCCGCAGAAAAGTTATGTGCTGAAGCGTTCCGTGATCAAATCGCCCAGGAAATGTGGGACCAGTATGTATTAGACAGCCAGGATGAAATGGATGTAGAGTAAACAGCTGTAGATTAATTTTCAAAAACAAGTCGCGGCGAGGATAACAAATATACATGAATTATAGCGAAGGAGGAGATCTGATTTTAGTCCTGTAACTCGGAACGTAGATACACAATATGACACCGAGTATCCGTCAGATGAGGGGCTCTTCATCCTCTGTCAATTCCAGGGTCATGATGGCCTTGATTTCAGCTGTCTTGCGCTGGGGAGTGCTGGGCCCTGTACTTTCAGCCTTGAGTGCAGCGGCAATCCCCTCCAGGGACGCTGACACTGCCATGAGTGCATGCCCATTGCTTGGCTTTTCGTAATAGGAACTTCAATGATGGCGGCAGATGGCCATCAATGAAATACCTCCCCATCACTGAAGCATCAGATGGTGCCCACTTGCCAGTCATTCTAATATCCCCATGCTATTTTCTGAGAATTCCCATCCTATCAAACTGCTGTTATCTTATAGTTCGGTGCTGCCTATCTCTAAATTCCACAAAAGGCAATCACATCTCCCTATTGATACATATCATTCTCTGTCTCTTCCTCTGTGTATGCCCTCACCTCTGCCCAGCGCACCTCCTCCTCCTCTAGAATCTCTGGCCCCCCTGCCGCGTCTTCTCCCCACAAATACATGGCTGCCTTCACTCGTAATGGTCCCCAATCCGCCTGGAGCTTAGTGCAAGTTCTCCGCTCCCAATCAGCTTGTTCCAACGCATATGCTCTTGCCCGCTCCATCACTGCTGGGTCCACCTCCAACGATGAATTCCCCAGCATGATTGTCCAGGCTGATGCCCGACTCGTCCACTGGGACTCCATGTACCACCCAAACTGGATCGTCCGTCCCATCTCCTCCTCTATCAATACCAGCTCCTCTTGCCACCTATTCGCTCTTGAGCACACCTTGTACCACTCAACGTGCAGAGCTGAACTAAATTTGAGCAATCCCTGAGGCACAAAGAAGATATAAATATTCCATACCTTCATGAAGTTTTGCATCGCCTTCCGCTGTTGTCAAGTGGACATACCAGATCCATGACAGTGTCCGATGACCTTCCCCTGCCACCAATCGCCTGCAGACCATCTGTGACACCCAGTGCTCCAAGCTGCTCGTTCTGTGCCTGCTCCTCCTTGTGGAGGGAACAATTGTTCAAAGCCCGCACATCGTCATCTTGCAGCACCCGGAACTGTGTCTCCCACTTAGGGATTTGCCGGGCTCGGGCTCAGGCCCGAGCCCGGCCCAAGCCCGGGGCTTTCAGGCCCGACCCAGTTTTCAACTGGGCCTAGGGTCGGGCCTGACATTTGGTCAAGCCCGAAGCCCGGGGCCTAGGCCCGGGCTTTTCCAAGAAATTATCCAAGAAATTAACCTTAATTTTGTAACTCAATTACTCATTTCCCATGAACACAGAGACATCCTTCAGTGAGAATTCTTTTTTGGCCATCAAATTTACTTCCGACGTTGACCACAACAAGTCTGCAATAACCATGGGAGGTCAGATTTCTCCCTCGCAAACTCAGTGTACAGCCGTATGTCTACATAGTTTTTTTGTCTTTGTCCATCTGAAGATTTTTCAAGCTCGTTTGCTATTTAATATATATATATAATTATTTACTTCTAAGCCCCGGGCCTGGGCCCAAGCCTGACCCGACCCAGCCTCAAGCCCGATGGTCGGGTCGGGCCTGAGGTTCTCCCCAGCCCAAGCCCGCCCAAGCCCGGCCCAAGCCCCGGGCTTTCAGGCCCGGCCCGACCCGGAAAACGCTACTCCCACTCCATGTGGCCCTTCAGCTTGAGCAAGGCCCTGCCGCGAATAACAATATCGAAGCTTGGCAGCGTGAATCCGAATGTTAATTTGGCGCAGAATCCCTTGCCCCCTCGTCAGAGCTCGCTGACCACTCCAGTTCCGAATCTTGAATTTATTGGTCATTGTTCGAGTACGCTGAAACACCGTAACAAGAGCATGCAGCATCTAGTGCTATTGCGATTTCCTAGGACCAGTATTTATACAACGGGAAAGTGCTAGCACTTCTGATGTGTTATTACTAGCACTCAGGACTCTGGCTAGGTGCTATAAAGGAGAACTGGAGTGAGCCCAAGCTGCCGGTTGTAGCATCAGATACGGCTAGGGTGACGCACTAGTATGATCTGGAGGCACAAACCACAGGGAAATAACCATAAGCCTAAACAGTCAAGGTGCTAGCACCTAGGAAGCGAGACACAGGAGAGTGGAACTGAGAGTATGCTAGCAGGCGGTGCGAGCGGCGAGTCTGGAATCTGAAGGGTAGTAAACTATGTGCTAGCAGCCTTCTAGCAAGGGTGTTAGTATGCTGTACCCTACTAGTAACCAACCCGAGACCTGAAACACAGATGTGAGTATGTGACTGTCATGACGTGGTCACGAGTCACAAACAGAGACAAGTAGACAGTAGAAGAATAGCTAGCAGGCTATTGGTGCGGATACGCGGGTCACCACATATGCAGTAGCGGATAAACAGACTGCTAGCGGGTGCTCTGACCTGTGCTAGATGACTCCAGGCGGCAGATTCAACTCCGTTTCGTCAGGATAGAGATTCCGGCAGCTGATGGCAATGAGGAATCACTCACAATATCCATAAATGGACACTAGCGGATCATTGTGGCTGTTCTGCTTGGCATAGACCCATCATAAAACCAAACAGCAGTCATTTCATTGGCTGTTGTATTCATCACATCATTTTCACTCATTATATTATTCATTCTGTTTATCACATGTACCATGGACGGCAGTAGTATAAAGGGAGCACAGAGCAGGCTAGAACCTCAGATTATTACACCCTGACTTTGTATGAAGTTGGTGCAGGTGGTCTCAGGTTGCTAGTGGAGATTGGAACACACTTCACAAGTAGTAGCTTTATTGGACTCAATACTGTTGACTCTGGACACGTCGAGATCTTAAGTTGAGGTTCCTGTTGTTGACTCAAGGAGTCTTCACGTATAAAACCAAGGGTGTTCTCTTCGAGAACCAGCTAGCAGTTGTGCTAGCAGCTTTGCCTTCACCCCAATATTATTGTAGTGTGTTGGATCGCCTGCTAAGTGATTGTGTGTTGACTCGAGCCCACTAAGAAGAAGACGGACTAGGTGCCCCCACCTTTAGACTGACTGTAACTTGTCAGTTACTTTGCCTTCACCCCGATATTGACGGAAGCGCTGTCATAGTGTGTTGGGTCACTAGCTGGACACTTATAGTGTCTATTGCCAATACAAAGTGGAAATGTTTATGTTCTTAGTTAAGGAATAGGTCAGCAGCTTAAGGACTGCCTTGTCGCTTGAGGATTGAAGTCCCTTTGTTGTTAGCCTCGATAGTCTTTGGGTACCCCATTGCGAGGATTTTCACAAACCTACATACTCTGCCCTGGTGCCCTCGATCCAGCGATCCAGCCACCTTGTATCCAACCCATAAACCCCAGACCATTCCAGGTGCTAGCGGTGTTGTTGTTGGCAGCTGTGTAGTGCTAGCATGTTGGTGAACGGCTTTGTTGAAGTCTAGCAGTCAAATTGTGTTTGGTCCAAACTCGCTGGTCGCATATTACGGCCTGGACCCGAACTCACAAGAGAAGCACTTACATCTTTGGAGGAATAGATTGTTGTAGTGGTGGTTTTGTGGTTGTTTTGTGCAAGCCAGAATCTAAGCTATTTCTAGTTGTATATCAAGTGCACCCTTTCAATACAGACCTCGACAAAGCTGCGTCAGCGCCTCCCCCACTTCACCAGTCCGCAGTCGAGCCTCCACACCATCTAGCCCCGCTGCACAAGCCTTGACACGGGAGGCCTCGGATCCCAAGTTGGAAGGCATGAACAGCCTCGTCGCCTTGGGCTGCTGATCATCCGCGTCCCAAACTGCCTTCTGCGATGCGGAGAGGTATTGCCTCACTTTGGGCATATACATCATCTGCAGCTTTCGAAACCCTTGGATTCACAAGCGCAGGGCAAGCCACCACTTCAAAACCTCCAGCTGCTGAGTGGGAGTCGGATTGGGACCTGCAGCTTTAATCGTCACCGCCAGCTGCCTCCTGTCACATTCAAGTCAGTTGTGTTTATTTACTGCGTCTCCTCAATTTCCATCCCCATAGTCACAGACGTGCTAGGCATATCTTCTCGCTCCACCTCCGTACCATCCCCTGTGCGTAGATACTCCTCCGCAGCGATCATAATACAATATCTTTCAAAGACATCCCTGGATGCAAAAAGTCAGACCTCGTCTGCGGAACACACACAGGGGAACGAATGTACCCTCTTCTTGATACTCGTACGGGGAACCCTTCTCACCTTCCACATGACGCTCCCTCTCTCGCTTATCGACCCACGCACACCACACCTCCGTGTCTACCTCGCCCGACGCTTCTAGACCATCGCTGAATGCCTTGAAGGACTCCCTGTGTGCTCTCCCCCCTTTAATGCCCTCTGCCATCCGCTGCTTAAGCAGTCGTCCTGTCGAAACACCATCAGATTTTGCATCCATTTCCTTTTTAGGATGAAGAGCACTTACAATGAGCGATGAGTCTTCGCCAATTCAATTGTGAAAGCCCAGCAGTCCCTCCAATGCAGTCTGCTGAGCACCAACACCCATCAGCTTAGTTGACCCCGCAGCTCCGTTGAGGAATTCCCAATTTTGCTCCACTGTCTCGCCATGCGTAAGCCCTGCACCCCAGAGCCAATGAAATGTGACCGGTGAGTGGCAGCCTATCTTGTGGCCTGGTAAATGGAAGTTCAGGATCATCCAACGGATGTTCGCAGTGTCGATCCCCAGGTGGTATTTCTGCGGCAGCCCCTGCATCTGCGTCCAGATGTACTTTGAGGATTGACAGACAATGTCATACGACACCGTCAGGTACGTTAGCATGAAGCCCAGCAGCGACGCAAACAACAAAAAGTCCATATTGCAAAACCTGCGCGTACCAGGCCATCAGCTTCTGTCAGATCATCGCAAAAAAGGTGTACCGCTCCCCCATCTGCAAGTCACCAAATCCATTTGGACGCCACATATTATGGCGGGCACACGTCACTCCACCGACCCCTGTAACTTTCAAGCCCTTCACATGTTTTGAATTCGCCAGGAACATGGCTTGGAATCCCGAGCAGCTCGAGATCTCTTGCTCATGAACGTGCTTCCGGATGTGGTCGCTGTAATCCTTGTGATTCGCAAAGTACCCTGTACTGTCATCTATGATAGGGTCGCGAGCTTCCGTGGACACATTTCTGTTGATGAGCTTGAAGTTTGCGTCCTCGGACAGTTTGAGCTCGTATTTGTATCTGCAGAGGGGGGTAAGCGACCACCTTCTTTTACCATAGCAACCTCTGGCTCACCTGGCATCCGAGCCCAGTCTATTTTATCCCACCGGGGGGGTAGATTGATGCCAGGCTGGGGACATGCTCCGCATGGCAGCACCAGCTCCCCCTGCCCAGTTCCTCAGACCCCCGTGTTGTCATTGCCCCGTGTTGGAATAATACAAGCCAACACATTCGTTGCGGTTGGAAAGCACGTGTGGTAACGCACTGCACGTTGGGATACAGGCATGGCAATGCACTGTGGTTGAGACGCAGGCATGGTAATACACTGCACGTTGAGACGCAGGCATGGCAATGCACTGCACGTTGCGAAGCTGGCATGGAGACACGTAGCAATGGCATGGAGACGCATAGGTTCAGCTGGACTGAAACACTATACACTTCATTGTTCTTCGGTTCCTATTTATACATGTTGATTACATTGTTCTCTGGGTATAAAAGCCCACCTAGCTCTTGGAATAAATTATCTTGTTTCCCCACTTTCGTCCCCACCTCTCTACATTTGATTCTACACCCCGCCCTTCCCGCTTCAGCATGTCCATCATGCGATATTGGCGTAAGTACGATGGCCCGAAAGGCCCTACGGCGATCCTGGCTTCCACTGAGTATAATCATTCTCTAGCATCGTAGTATATAACACTTACACTGGGGGCAAGGGCCATGACCGTGGGTTCATGGCCTATGTCCGACACTTGCCATGGCATTTGCCATGGCGTTGGTCTTGGGCGTCTGTGAGAACACAGGGAGCGCTCGGCTGTTTGCCGCCGGCTAACTGGCACAGTTTTTCGCCGCCCGGCGTGTTTGCAATCAGGATCTGCCGGATGCCGAGGGACGGAAACCCTCGGAACCCCCGAAAACACATCCAAGGAAGTTGTACCCGGACAAATGCAAGAGCCTAAGGGCCCTGGTATACGATTCTCATGAGTATTACCTCCATTTTGGGTCCAGGTCTCACAATGGGTAGAATTTACACACCTTTTTCCTGGCCTGATCCTGAGCTGTTTAGCGATCATTCTCTGGTCATTCAGATCCATCTATTCAACAAGTTTATGCAAGATAATTTTTGAGTCATGGATGCAGAGTGGGAAAGGTCTGGGATCCGGTCAGGGAAAGGGAACTTCCGACGTCGTCGCTGGGGCCTATAAAACGGTCTAATTTAACCTCGCGCGGTTTCTAATTCTTCAGATGGATCGAAGCTGAAAGGCCATCCATCCTCTTTGATCTTGAGAAAAGAATAATATACCGGTTCATGCTTGACTCTACCTTGACTTAATGTCTACCGGTGCTTTCTTGTGGCATGTTTTCGAGCATCGCACTCCATTTCCCATCCACTCAAGTTTGAAACAACTCGCCCGATATCGCCGAAAGATCCGATGTGTGAATTTTGATCTCTTTTGTTGCCTCGTGGCTTGCCCTTTGTTCTTTTAGACGCACAGGTGCAATGCCATGGCAAGTGTCGCACCTATGCCATGAAACCACGGCCATGGCATATGCCCGCAGTGTTACCGGTGGTGGCTTTGGCACTCCTTTCTGATCAACTGTCTCCAGGCCGCCAGCGTTTAACAACAGTTCCAAGGATCACACAAAGTCGTAGGCAGAGATTTTGCCCAGACAGTTTTGGACCTCGAACAACCGGACCACATTGAAGGTAACACACGTCTGGGGGTCGATAGATGTCGCAGACCACAGACAAGCGCGCATCAACTGTTGTCGGTGTGCAATCCGCGAATTGCACCTGTAAAAGCTCAGCCTCACGGCGCACACGCCCAACGTGTCAATGACCACGAAGTCCTTGTGCGCTGGAAGAGAGCGCGGGCAATAAGATCCAGGTGGGTGCCCCAGCTGGATGCGATAACCTGATTAATGGGAGGCACATTGTTTCAGGGCTTCCTTTTACCGTTGCACGCTCTCCACGCACTCTCCACACATCTCTCAGCTCCATGTTTTCCCCCGTAAGACGGCACCATGCCACATCTGTAAAATACTCATCCCATTGCTATGATTCAACTCAGATCTGCAAATATCTCTAGCATGCAAAACTTACATTTGTTTCCTTTCCCCCACCAGTTGGCAAGTTTGCATACGGGAACTCAAGTTAACTTGGGTTAACTTGGCCCGCCAAGTTAACTTGGCAAGTTAACTTCGCCCGCCAAGTTAGATCAAGTAAACTAACTTGCCATCAGATGGCATCAGTTACGCCCAAGCCAGCCAAGTTACACGGCAAACCCGGGATTCTTTAGTCTAGTCTTACTCGCGCCTGTCATACCGTAGGTGGCCCTTCGTAGAAATGATGGCTTGGCATCAGCACGGGAATGCCAAACACGACCATTTTTTAACGCCGCGTCTCGTCGACATCGCGCATCTCTGCGCGCATGAGCCCCGTCAGCCCCACTCTTTTGCTCCTACTTCTTCTGGCATGCCATGGGACCTTCGCCTTTCACTTTTACTCCCCAGAGGGCATCGAATTGGCCCGTAAAATCCTCCTTGATGTTTTGCCCAATTTCGAGCCGCATCACTACCAAATGGACGGAATTTGCAAGGTTCTTGCGGGCGTCGACCTCGTAGCATCCACGCCGACCGGCTCCGGCAAGACTGGTTACCTGTTCTTGTCCATCTTAGTCATGATAGCTATCACAAAGAAGCCATCACTTTGCCCCGGCGTGAAGTTCCCCTTGAACCCCGTCATCATCGTCGTTTGTCCAACGAACTCTATTGAACAACAGATGGTAATGTCCTAGAATTTGGGGCGCTATGTCGGTCTCAAGCTGTTTACCAGGACACAAATATGGCGGCATTGGGGATCAATGCACTGACAATCAACGCGGACACTACGACCGCAGCCCGCATCGCTGGCCAGCCGGATCTCTGGGTGCGAGCTCGGGAGGGAATCTCCATGCTCATCCTCGGGCCAGAGCAGCTCATCTCGCCGGGCTTCCGTGCCCTGATCAACATCAATTCATTTTACGATCGTGTTTGTCTGCTCGGCGTAGATGAGATCCACCTACTTGTTCAATGGGGTGTTTCTTTTCGCAAAGCATTCCTGCAGATAGGCCTCATGCGAGCACTCCTTCCTCCACGCACTCCCGTGATTGGGCTCACCGCAACGCTCCTCTCCGACACAAAGGTGGAAAACTCCATATATTCCATTCTCGGTGTAAACCGGGGAGAGTTCCATCTCATTCGCCGGTCCAACGCACACTACGACATTCAAATCCTTTTCCGACGACTCTACTCCGGACTGGATGGTCGCTTGTTCCCGGAACTTGCCTGGGTGCTCAAGAATCGCGACAAAACCATTATATTCGGAGGAACCATCTCGCGGGTTTTTCGCATTAAATGCTACCTAAATTCCCTCGACTCCGCCAACCCCCACCGTGATATCCGCATCCGCATGCATACCGGGCTTAACTGGCCCGACGACAAGCTTGCGACACTTGCGGACATCGTGTCAGACACGCGGTGCCAAATTATCATTGCCACAAACGGTCTCGCACAGGGAAATGACATCAAGGTCATTACGACCGTCATCCAGATTGGAGAGCCGGAGAGCATGGAGATGTATGTTCAAAAGCCTGGGCGTGCCCGCCCAACCGCTACAAACCCGCGCGGGATTTTCTACATCTCCGCCACCCGTACCCAGGTGGCGGAGAAGATCGTCGAGCAGACGGACGCAGAGAACGAGGCAGATGCGAAAAAAGCAGCGCAAGGCAAGAAGTCCGTTCCTCGCATGCCCCGCGCTGTCGCCGAGATCATCACTGCTATTTGCAAACCGGCCGAGCAGGATCGTCAATATGGCAATCCACGGAGGACTCGGCATGCCCCTGCACGACCTGCCTCGCCTCACCGCCGGCACCCCGTCCCGCCCTCTGCAACTGCAGCGGCTGCGTGCCAGAAATAAACTCTCCAGAGCTGTACCAGCCAACTGCGAAGAAAACTCCGCCCGCATCCGATATCCCCAAAGGCCAGAGACTAACAAAAGTCGAGAAGCAGATCGGTTCAACTCGTCTTGAAGCGTTCCGGCTCGTGCTATGGATGGGGGCCTCCGACCAGGAGATGGCCCTTGTTCCACTCACCGAATTTTTGCCGGATATCGTCATAAAGCGGCTGCTGGATCAATTTGCGAAGGTTGTCCGGGTGGAAAATCTTATGCCGTATATTTCTAGCCTGAAAGGGCTTCGTGGCCAGCATGGTGCGTTGTTGAACGTCATTGTGGAGCTAAGGGCTACGTTCAGAGAGCTCAAAAAATCGAACGCGGCGGCCAAGAAGGCCGAGAAAGTAGCACAAAAATAATTACTATAGTAATATGCAATTCAATCCCCATCCTCGCTACCTCCTGGGTCCTCATATAGACCACCATCATCCTCCTGGTCTTCCTCTTCGACCGGTGGTTCAATAAAATCAGCATACTCATCGAAATCATCAGGCCCAAGCATCATATCCCTGTCGTCAAACACCAGCTCACCATCCACCATGTAAGTTGAACCGCGGGTTGCAAAATTAATACCGCCGCCGTCGTCAGACTCGGAGTCCTCATCAGATTCAGACTCCGAGCCAGATGTGCTCTCCTCTGAGTCGCTCTGGCCATCGGCATCCACATCCGTATCAACGACAATCGGGGGGGTGGTAGGAGTGTCGGTCCGCTGGACCTGCCGCTCGAATAAAGTCTTCGTGATGGCGGCCTGGAGCGCGCCCTCTCGAAGCTTCTTGACACCTCTGGCAAAGTCATCAGTGTCCCTGTCGTCGACCTGGCGCCGTGGACGACGGCGATGCAGCTCGACGTCCTTGTAGAGCTTGTACAATGTTCTGACTTCGGGCTTTTCCGTGGCATTGGTGTGCTTGCTGGATTTTGGTTCAAGTCCGGTTCCGGTGCGCCACGCAAGTTTGAGCAGCGCGATGTGCCGAAGATTGCGTGAGATTATGTCGCGGATGAAGGTGTCGTCGAACTGGGCACTTTTATGCTCCACGACATCTTCGAGAAGGCGGTTGAAAAACTCAACAATGAAGTCGCCTTCCTCGCAGCGATCTTTGATGCCAGTCAGGTTCCAGACGAGGCCACGTAAAAGCGCTAGTTTGAGGCCTGGACTGGACTCGTATTCGAAATTCATGATCGTCTCCAAGATGTACCCGCGGTAGTTTGAGTGGGAAGAACCTGCAAAGGTGAATAGCATGTACTGAAAACAATGAGTAAGTCCAACTGGAAGCGGAAAAGACGTTGAACAGTAGACAAACTTTAATGCACTCATACAGCCTCCCGATATCGCCCTCTGCTACCGCTGTGGCGAGCTTCCGAGAGTTAATCGCGTCACGTAGGAAGTCGATTTCCTGCGCTAGCACAAAATCACCCTCGTACCGCTTCGGGGGCGGTTTCTCCTTGCGCTTCCTCGTTTTTTTGGGATGTGTGTCGCCGGGATCTGATGGTGAGTTGGTTTTTCCGCCGAGGTTTATTATCAACGCTCGAGTCCTCGATCGGTGCGGGAATCCACGGAGACCCTTGGGGCACAGTCGTCGACCATTCACTTGTTTCCCCAACATCATACAGTGCATGGTCGCGCCCGCGCGCAGTTGCGTAGGCCCGATAGAGCTTCCGCGCCATGGGAAGTAATGTTTCCATGTCGGGGAGTGTCTTGGTCTTCTCCAATGTCTCGAAGTGAACGAAGATGTCGTCCGTTTTGAAGGCGAGGCTAGTGAGAGGTCAGTTTCGCAGTAATTCGGAGGCGGAAAAATATCTGACCCCCAGATATTCAACAACTTGGCATCGAGGACGACATTCAGGAGCTGTGAGCCTTGATAAAACTCGACCTTCTTCATGTTTGAGGGAGCAGCGCGTCCAATTTTTCCGGCACTGTACCCCAAGGAAGGAGGGTTTGTACTTTTGCCTGAGGTACGGCCCCAGTGCGTCTGGAATATGCGGATGATGTCGGTCCACTTTGTATGCCAAAACCTGCAGCTGGGGCTCAAATATTTCGAAGGATTTGAACGGGTCGTTGTGGAACTGGAGGTAAACCTGTAGCTGCAGAAGCATGGCGTACGTCAAGCCGTCACCGCCCACGGGGAGTTTCCGCTTGAGAAATTTCGCCGGTGTTTGTCCAATTTGCGCGAGAAAGTCCAGCATCCCGTCCTTGAGCTCCGTAGGAATCGTCTCTTTCTTCCCATTGCTAGCGAGCGGGTGAACGACAGCTTGACCCTCAGGAACGACGTGAGTAGCCGTCGCTCCCCTTCGCAGACGAATCTCGGCTCGGAGCGAATGCAAGGCGGGGATTAAACGAGCCAGGGTTTCGAGGAATAGAAGGGATCCGACGACCTCCGAATCCGCCGGATCGACGAGACCGAGAAGATCATCTGTGGTCACCAACTCTCTCAGACCAAGCGCAATGTACGCGCGCTTGTCCGTGAGATCAAAGACGTCCGGATTGACATCCGGGGCTTCGAAGTACAACCCTGCCATCCCGACGTTCATCACGGACTCGCGGCCGATGCGGAGATCGTTCTGCCTGTGGTAGTTCTGGCAGTTATCGACATTCAAGAACCCCACGGTCTCGGGGTCGCTGCCGTGCTCCCTCGTGACCTTCGCCTCATCCTCCGACAGAGTAATCATGCTCCGCCGAATGGTCTGAGGCGCGGGCATGCTGCCGATACGGCAGTTGTAGTTCATCAACTCGACTGGAGCCGAGGACCCAAAGTAAAGAATACCGCGCGCAAGGGGCAATAAATTTGCGTTGTCTGAGCGGCAGAAATTCATGGCCGCAATGGCGTGCGTGACAACCTAATCCAACTTGAGGTGAGCATGGAAGTCAATTGGTTTGACAATAGCTCACCATCTCCGGGGGACGCGTTTTTCGTATGAGCACAACACCAGCCCGTGTCCGCGGTCTCCTCATGGCAATGTTGTTGCAGAGAAAGATCGTGACGGGCTGCTGCTTCTCGATAACCGCCCGCACGTGGGGGATGGTCCCGGCGCCAATATGGTGCCGTTGGAGCTGTGTCTCCGGGTGCTTGGACTTTGTGCCAATAGAGACATGGAGACCGCTTGAGATCTGAACAGCGCACTCGGCCTCGCAAGCGACCTTCTTCCCGATAATTTGTGTCGCAAAGGAGGTGAGGGCGGCGCGGACGGGTTTAATTGTAGTGTAGGGGATGGATGTGGAGTACATTAGTTTTCGATTTGACGAGTGTGTGGGGAATTCGTCCGTCCGGGGTGGCCATCCATGCCGCGATGATGTCGGAGACGGTGTGCTCGGCGCGACCAGACAGAAATCTGGAGACCATTTGCGCATGGACGGTGCTTCGAGCCACGGGCTTGTTCTTTTCATCCTTCATGCGGAAGATGTGGTACAGGAAGGATGGGGAACGACCAATTCTGCTCCTTTATCGCAAGAAGAACAGCATCGATTTTTGAGAAGGAGTTCGCGGGGGTGCTCGCTTTTGGCGCTTCGAAGCTGGGGCAGGAGTGGCTGAGGCAGAAGGGGTGGGAGGGGTGTTTTCGTCTTCGCCGCGCTTCCGTTTGCGCGGAGAGTAGCTAAAGGGGGCAGCAGGGGTCCGAATTGTGCCAAATTTAATAGGAGCTGAATAGAAGCGGATTGGGTCCAGGTTGGGCTCAGGAAACGCCGCCCCGACCCATAATTGCCGTGGATTTTGCAGTGGCGGGGTGCGGATTGCAGCGGAAGAGAGAGGCCGATTTCTGGCAGCAGGCGTGTCGGGTACCTCCCAGTTGAGTTTCCACAAGTTCTCGGCCATGTCGTGGTGTCTAGCGCGCTGTGTCGACGCGCCGCAGATGAGGGACTCGACGCGTCGTGATGGGCTGTCAAGAGAGATCGTGGGAACGTCCACTTTGGGTCGACTTAATCCGGAAGGGCCACCTACGGCTTTCATAGCGCGAGTAAAATCAGACCATATATCAGGTCTTTTTCGTCTTTTTTTTTTTTTTCAGAAAAACGAAATCTGGATCATTGGTCTGACTAGGGAGACTAAACTTACTGTATCATTTCGACCAAATGTTCACGGGGTGTCACCTGTCACCACAAATGTTCACTGGACTCAGTGTTCATTTCTTCGGCAATCACGAGAAAATTACCATAAATGGAAGTCCGGCAAATACCGGACTCAAAATTTTTGCATTTTTTACTCATTTTGAGCCCCAAAATCACGATGTCACCGTCACCAAGGTCAAATTTGTTCAGTTCACGGCCCCCCGTCACCCGTCACCTGAACATTTGGTCGAAATGATACAGTAACGTCAGAACAGAACAGCTCAGAGCCACGGCCCATGAAGGTAGAACAAGAACTCGAACAAAATGATCCGCGAACTCGCATCAAATAATCACCGCCAGGACACCGGTCCGGCTGCGGTCCGATTTCAGACAGATGATGGGATCCGCCAAATGATGAGCGGGTGCAATACAACTTGTATCCGGCCACGACATGCGAAGCCAGACACCAGCCAAGACCGGCTTCCGCACCGCCGCCTCCGCTGAAAACATTCCCACCCTCGCAACGCCGCCGTACAGCAGGCGCCTTGGACCCCGATCGGTGACCGCTCAGCGTCACCATGGACGATGGGTTTCGATGGGGGACCAAAGAGGCCGCTTGTCAAGGGAGGGAGGTCAAGGAGGATAGCCAAGGTGCGTGTCCACACCTCTTACAAATTAAATTCGCTGCTCGCACTCGTCAGGCCTCGTCGCTCGTGCCTGCGCAGTAAATGTGAGTACAAGTCCCCGCCCCGCTTGCCGTTTCGATCCCGCACGTCTCCACGATGAATGTTCACCACTGCTGTCTGCAGGTACTGGACACTCCATCCCTCCCACACAATTTTGGTCGCCGATAATTGCTCGTCCGACGGCACTTCGACCGTAGGCCAATATCCATATCTTCCTAGTGGCTCGGCAACTGGCTGCCGCCAGCACCATCGTTCTTGCGTGCGTCGCGATCGAGCTGTCTGCATGGCCCAGCACGCATAGGTAGCAGGTCAAGACCATGTTGGAGGCGGTCCCGGTGCCTGCTGCGGGTTGGTTCTGTCTATTATTGAGGTTTTTTTTCTCTTTTACCTGACTTCGTTTCTCACAGACGCTAGTAGCTCAGCAGTTTCAGGGAAATCTAAAGCGACTGGTAGACATTATTAAATCAAACAATGCATTCTGATTTTCCAAATTCACGGCTGGCGATGGTGGAGCGTTTATCTAGTTTAAAGTATCATTGTTTCAACTTCTCTGCCCACCCCAGACTGTCAACTTTTATTATTTTTTAAACGGAGTCGCATGACTCAGGCGGACTCTCCACAGATCGATGTGCGACAGCAAGCTTTTCATGCCGACGCCCATCAAATGTTCGAGGTGGTTTCCTTTAGCAAGAAACGCCCATAGGTAATCGATGTAGAAATATCCCAGCAATCCGAACTCAGCCGAGATGTCGGAATTAGTGAATGCACCATACTCATTTCGCAGTTTACATCTCCTCGAATTCAGAATTCAGTGGTAGAAAAATCCGTCCTTGTTAAAAGCTACATACTCGACACACAGGAGATATCACGACAGGACAATGGGTGTTTCCAGAACAGCTTTAAACCTATCAAAGTCCACCGCACCCCCGAGGGTTTTAACATCGAAAGTCAGAAGCGCTGTCCTCTTCAGTTGCGCGACTCGAACGGCGGATAAATGCTTGTCAGAGTTGAGAAACCCCACGGAGAACAGACGCCTGAGGTCAATGATCCATAGTTCAAACTGCTGGAAACTGTCTCTGGGACGAGGGAAGCCACTCTTGGTTATGACAACATGCTTCAGGTTGCTCAAGTTCTCCATGACGAGAACGTATAGGAATGATTCCAGATCGTGCCGATAGAGATGGTAGGGAGGTTGCCGGACAAGTAGATCAATCACCATGTACGGCTTTATCCCTGTACGCTGCTTGGACGTGGAGCGCGGCTCGTTGTTCAACTGAACGGCAAGATCAAAGTCATTCAAGACCCCGTATACAGTGCCGCCAATCTGCTTGAACATGAGATAACCGACGCTGATGTCTCGGTGAATAGTCTTCACATCGTCGTGGAGCCGGCGATAGCCTGCATATGCATGAGATCACAAGTGGCGGAACCGTGAAAAGCAACATACATTCAAAAATTTCTTTGAAACGCTTTCGCCAACTGACCCGGGTCCAGCAGCTCCGCGATAGGTTTCAGTTCTGCCTGGACTATTATTCGGAGGACGCGTTGGCGCCGGCCTAGTGAAAAGCGGCATCGGCGCTGTGGCGAGCATTGTACTTGCACACTGCGGGCAGAAGGATGCCTCTCGTCGCACCATGAACGACGCCGAAGGGCCCAAGGATGTGCCCAATGGCGTGCGATCCGCCAAACAGTAGGCGCGCCTTAACATCTGTTTTGGTGTCCCCATCGGCCTTGCACCGGAGCAGCCCCGGGACGAGCCGCTCCAAGCTCGCTTTCGCGCGCATCTCGATCACCTCGTTGCAATATGGCGAGCAAGGCGCCTCAATGCAGTGGTCCAGTGCGCGAACGCCGGATCGCAGGAACAGGAGCGGGCGCGCGGTCGTTGTTGCGAATTGTGCGTCCAGGACGACCAACTTGATGGCGGCGCCGAAGCCGAACTGATGTTTTTTGGTTGTCGCGGTCGTCGGCGGTTCCACAACCTAGCGTATATTCTCCGCCGGAGAGGGTGGTACTGACGCAGATGACGGTCACAGTGGGATTCTTAGCTGGGGGGACCGTTCCAGCGGTCGCCATTGTGGGGAGTTTCAATAATTCGACAGCGTCATGAACATTGTTCGCAAGGACCTGAATTGTGCCTCAGTCGGCAGTATACATAATAAAGTTGAGAAGCGCTTACAAGTGTGCTCATTTTCGCTAAATTGGTCAGGCTTCCGCCCCTACAGCTTACTGGTAAGAACGGAAAAAAATAAGAGTCAATGAGGACTAAAATTTTGGGTGGATGTCTTCGATTCGCCGTCTGAGCACATGGACCAGAAAGACTGCCCCCCAGGAGGAGCGCACAGAAGATGTACAAAAAAATTCCAGGCTCCCAATGGGGTTAGAGCTAGCATTTTCGCCATTGGCTTTCGCCTGGTCGCAGACTTGAGACCGGATGAGAACGGAAGATAACAAATCATTTGCAAGTGTCTAAACTGGCAAAGAGAAAGTATAATGGTATAAAGATGGGAAATTCCATAAGAGCATCAGTCAGAAATTCTAGGGCCATTCGACATGCATTGAGAGAGACGGACTTTGGGGCTATACGGATGGGTGTAAATGTACGGCGTTCATAATCTCAACGACCCGCTGAGGGCAAGAGACCACCGGCAGTGTCGCGGGCCCACCCAGCGGGCTTGTCCTCCAGCGTCGCCAAAGACTTCTCGGGAAAAAAGAATACCGTTGAAATACGACCGGGGGTGATGTTGTTCAAGGCGTCCGCTTCACCAGCAGGAAGAGGCTCCCACTCCTCCACGCCATGGTATAAAGCACCAGCAAAACAAAAGCACAGGTCACCGGGCGCGTATCTATTACCAGACATTGAGATAACCCAATGGAAATGAAAAAACAAGAAACTTACCTAAACTTGAGCGCCATGCCAAATTTCACAAAGTCGGGAAAAACTAATCCTCCATGTCTAAAGCTTCCCTCCGGAGTGGTTCCCACAGGCCCAGCTTCAAGACCGTCCAAGTGAGCCCGGACCTGGAGCTTCCACACGATTGCGCGCCCAATAAATGGACCGGGATCGTCGAGGGGCAAATAGCAGCCTGCGTCGAATGCCTTCAAATACCGAGCGTGGTAATCAGGGAAAAGTCCACGAAATCGTTCGGACACAACCAGTGCACAGTCGTATGTGAGCCGGAAGTAGTGAACGACAGCTTTACCCTGTGCTGCAGTCCCCGCAGCCATGTCTGCAGAGGGACCTATCTCGTCCTGGAAGGCCAGGTCAACACGCATAATGATAAGAGAAAGGTAAGAACTACATTCACGCTTGAGCCCTGAGCAAGCCAGCTGTGCACTAGGTGGTAGACACCGCAGCGCTCGGGCACTGACCCGTCAGGCTCGCCTGGGGTTTCTTCAAAGGCCGACACGTTCATCTTTCTGCCGCCGCGGAGATGAGTGTTAATCCGGGTGCCCTTGGGCGCACGTTCGCGAGGCGCGATGGTGGATGCGGGTAAGTCCACAAGACGCGGGTCAGAGGCGTCAGAGTCGTCTGGTGTTGCATGCCGGACATCGCGCTCTTGGAAGTGGGGCTGGCGGTCAGCAGCAATTCCTGCGTCCCTTGGTGGGCTCGCTTTGAGATGTTGCGCTGAAGAGGGATACATGAGATGCGACACAAAAACATGAGGGCGAACTCCCTACTGGAATGCCGTCACGCCAAACCGTGGCACCGTGGTCGGGAATCCGCTCTTTGTAAAATTCGCTTATATCCTTTGACGTCGTCAATTATTTGCTTGATGTTGCCAGGGTTATTCGTACCTTAGCTTTCGCCAGAAAGAATTCTGCCCGCTTGGCCAAGAACTCTTCCATTGGGAGCGCTTTCTCCGCGGCCTCCGCCATGCGCTTATATTTGCGCTTCAGAGGTTTCGCCGGTGCTGGGGGTTCCTCATTCTCATTCTCATCCTCGCTCTCACCCTCCTCGTTATTGAACACCTAAAAAGTGTTGTTAGAATGCATCTTGAATAAGAAATAAAACAGAAATTGCAAATACCATTTCGCGTTCGGAGAAGTATGCAATGAGAATACGTCCCTTCCTATCGACCACAATGCAGGAAGTTACCCTCCCGGGATGGTCTTTCATCGCGTCTATTATAGCCTGCATCTTATCCCGTTCGGCGGCATCCCTCTTCGGTCGTTGTTTGAGGACATCGAGGTCGAAGTCGCAGCGGAAGACTGGCGCATGCTCAATAAACTTGCGGGTCCGAAATGCCTCGTCATGGACAATCTTCGGGGCGGACTCCCCCACCGGCTCGTACTCCGCGACTGTGGTAAACTTTACCTTGGTCGCATCGGAAAGCTGCGAACATAGATGAGAAAGGACGGTATAATGCAACAGCCAGCTCCACGCACTCGGGATTTCGGCTGAGGGCCGTCACATCAGGCGGGGGGGCAAAGTACAGGGACAAACAACTCACAGATTTCTTGGTCTTAGCCTCTGGCTGGGTAGCCCCCGACGGAGACCCCTCCGTCTTTGCGCATTTCGGAGGCTAGGTGAACTAAAGTCGGTGATAGAACAGCTTGCCATTGTGAAGACTCACCGGTTTGACATGGCCCTTGTTCCCATTGAGCGTAGACTATGAGAATTAGTTGGTCGTGAAAGGACGCGAAATTGAAGACCTCACTTCTTTGGTGTTTTTTGCGGCCTTTCCCTTTCCCTTGGCGGCCGAGGCAGCTTTTACAGGTTCTCTGCAGCTCTCTGCATACTGTGCGGACGTCAATATATGGTAAAATGAGCAGAGGGAAAACACGCGCCTCCGCATCACTGTCGTCGCGACGCCTTTTCGCCCCATTGACATTCCCTCTGCTTGCTGGCATGCTCACTAGTTTTCCACGTAGAAGACGGCAGGTTTGTGTCCGCGTATCCCCTTTCTAACTCAGTGCAATTGCACTGCAAAAGACCTGTGCAATAATGCACACCCGCTGGGAAGGGTTGGGTTACAAGGCGGATGTGGCAATCCCCGGTCACCACTCTTCGACGCGGTCTGGCGTTTTTTTTTCGAAGACCCACGCGGCCTCGCGTCCACAGGGGAAAGGCAGTTTACTCGGTGGATAACGTCGGTGTGCACAAGCAGACTGTCTCCGGAAAACTGGATGAGTGGCAGCCACAAGCCGTTTGCTTACCATGTCCCCTAGGGCCAAACACACTAGCACTGCCACACACTTGGGCCATCGTCGGGCCTATGTCGTATATACCCCGCTGTACAAACGGGTACAGTCTGGCCTTGTATTCGGGTGCAGCGGGCGGAACTGAGGCTGTGTTACAGTTGCGTCTCACTGCGCTTACCTCGCTTGTTGGCCGTTTCTAGCCTTGACGGTCGTATTTTACCGCCGCTTTCCTTGTTGCAGTTGAATCCAGCCGGCTCCGCATACGCTCTTCTCTATTCTGCAGGCAGATTGGCCTGCCACGTCCACCACCCTTCCATCTGCGGTTGAATCTCACTGTCTCCTTTTTGCGGGGAAATACTTCTGCCGTCTTCCTCCCACCTCTTTGCGGCCAGATCTCCCTGCCACCTGAGCGCTCTGCAGTCGGATTTCACTGCCGTCTTCGATTGCGGGCACATTCCTCTGCCATGCCTTTTTGTCTCCTTGCGGCAGAATCTTACTGCCAACCTACTCTTGCAGTCCGTTTCTACTGCGATGGTGTTCTTCTATGTTTGCGGGTAGATCCTTCTGCGCTATCCTATCTGCTGCTGAATCTCACTGCTATTCTCTCTGTGGCGGACAGATCTATCCGCGCCTCTCTGGGACTTAGGACTTTGCTCGTGGCAAATGCTAGCAGAACAGTCGAATCGCACTGTATTTTTTTTTGTCGGGTGTACATGTCCTACCAACTTGTCCCGCTGATTAACTACTTCCTTGTAATCCTCGTATCCGAAGCCGGTTCCAAATAGATAAGAAGACCTTTGAATCTAATATCGCGCGCGCTTGCGACATATAACTTACCGACTTGCGGATCCGTGCGATCCCACTGTTGCCGCATTCACCTGCACTAGAATTGATACGAGACAAACGCGGGTCGACATTGCAATGTGTCTTGAGGAATGCAGCGGGAGAGCATTTTGTATGCCCCACAGAATGGAAGTCGTCGATCAGGAACTGAGTTTTGGAGAAGAATTCAGGTTCGCGATGTTGGAAATGGCCTGTCACGCGCCTCCTTGACTCACCGCCCTCTCCGATCGTCCTCCATGTGCACCTCGATCCCTAGCTACCGTCTCGATGCCGTTCCCTATATTTACCCTGGACTCTGTCGCTCAAACTAGCAAAATCCCCCATCGCATCCTGTACCCCCCCCGTACTTCGTGCTTTATATACCTCTGCTCGCTGCGAACTCTTGCGTGCTCAGTTTCAATTCTCACACGCGAGTCATGCAGTATGGCCCGAGAGCGCAAGCAAAATCGTAGATGACCCTTTTGGGGGCGGTCTCCCATCGAGTGATCAGAGCGGAGAAGACGTCATTCCGGCCTTCGCCTCTTGGTATGCAGTGGAAGCCGTAGGAAATGCTATGGGTGCACCAGGCCACCATAATACCCCCGGTCAACCTTCGCTCGCCATATTGAGAATAAAACTTGGAGCATTTGGCCCCTCTTTTACCGCCAATTTCATTCTTCGCATCGTATTTCAATTTTGGATATCTTGGCCGCTCTCGGATCTTCCTCAGTCCGTAGCAGCAGCCTGTCTAAAATGCAAAACAGTTGAGTTCAATGCGATAAAGTTATTGTGCTCAATGTGGACTTACCTCCATCCACGGTTTCTCAAGATTACCGTGAGGGATTCTAGGTGGTTTGGGTCCCTTTGTTAGCGTGTTGAGAATTATTCTCCCGCGATTTAGTATCCAGCGGCAGACGGCCACTGTTGTATCGGAGAACGGGCCTAGCGTTTTTTCATGGCGTAGAAGCTCATGGATTGCAGGGATTTCCACAAGAGCAGAGGCGTTGATTTGGGTGGGTTCAAGACGAAGGCTTCGAGGGCATCCATTGCGGGTGCAGTGACCATCTGCAATACGGACTCCTCTGCGCTGATCTAAAAGATCGTGAATAACTGTTCCGACGGCAGAAACAAGTGAACCTGCCTGAATAAATAGTCGGCGGTAAACTTCTGGAGCAGGATCCCCTCTTATCACTGTTCCCTCTCCGAATTTGGCCTCAAAAAATTGCCCTAGAGCAGTGTCAATGCGTTTCAACGCTTGGACCGCGATTGGGATGGAGTCAAGGCGCTCGAGCATTTCTGCTCGAGCTCTGGCCTCCGCGCGCTCTGCCCTAACCCCTCTCTGGGCATTGGCAGGCCTCCCGTCCTCTTCCTCCTCGTCATCACCGTCATCGTCTTCATCTTCGCCCTCTCATTCGGTTCCCGGAATGGCCGTGCTTTTCAAGGACTCTATTGTCAATGGCTTTCCGGTGACAACACGTCGAACTAGACCACGAAGTTTCCGTTCCGGGAGCAGCTGCTGATTCGGCACATATTTAGTCGGAGTGCGGCCCAGGGAGCTGCTCTGTGAGACTGTCGGAGGCTCCAAAGTTGGAAGGAGGTGTTTCCTATTAAATGCGAGAGTGACACCATCCCAGATGGTGTTTTTTGGTGATGGTCCGCATCGCGGACAGATCATATCCCCCTCGAGGTACAGCAAATTTGCGTATGCAAACCAAACTGCTCGGAACATCTGCGCCGTTGCAAACGGTCTGTCAGAGCAGTGTAGTTCGTAACGTCGAGCCACAACTGATACCCAGGCAGAAAATGGTGTCTCGGATGATGTATATGCTGAAGTGTACTCGTCCAATAGGTCGTGGGCAAAAAGCTTCCGGTTATTGTAATTAAATATTCCCAGCTCTCGGCAGTCCGGTCCAACGAGACGATGGCTGCAATCTGGACAGCCTTGGACCTCAATCGTAGTCTCCCAGGAACGAAAGAGACCGTACACCGTACATTTTTGACTTGTAATAGTGCGAGCGGAATTGAAAAGATGCCGTGGTTCCGAGCAGCAGCACGAAGAGGTCGCCTTCAGCCGAAGATTATCTGGAACATTTTCTAGAGCAGGTGAACGTTGATAGAACACTGGATCGGAGACCAAGGCTGCCCACAGTGGCGGGGCAATAGGCAGATAAGAAACAGATCCAGTTTCTCGTGCTTCACGACGTCCTTGAGGGACTGGAGAAACGGTTATCAGACTGATTTGAAGACCCGAGAAACCACAAACCCGAATAATCTATGCTGCATCCGTCCCCAATGCCATTATTGTCTTTCGCAGTGGGATCCACCAGCACAAGCTTCTGAAGCATGTCTCGGCACTTGCTGATGTGCGCACATGTAGAAGTACCTGAATCCTTGCTACAGAGCCACCGACCCGTGCCGGTATCGTCTCCGGTGTATTCCACTATAACTCGTCCGTTGAGAGATCGCGAGTTAGGAGATGGGGTCGAGAAATGGTTAATATAGAGCCCCTCTTCAACTTCTTGACGTGAGAATAATACAGCTTTATCGTCGCCTACAATTTTTAGAGACGGAACATGATGAAAGATGCATCCGCTCACTGTATGTGAATTCATCCACCGGGAATAATTCCTTTCCATATTCGGCAAGAAATCGTTCGTGGATGCAAGGCTCATCCGGCCTGGCCAGTGGGCACCGGCAGACGGTAACAAGTCTTTCGCCAATGGTGGATCTTTGTAGGTGGTACCAAGCAGGCTGATCGAAATTAATCCAAAAGAAGCGGCGCAAAAATAAATCAAACTCACTTTGGAAGTCCTTGTTCGAGGATCCCAGCCATTCACGACGAATAACTCGGCACCGATTTGATAAAATGCTCCTCCCTCTTCTTGGATAGCCTCGCAATATTCCGAATACCCGCAATCATCGCTCTCTCCGTCTTTCATATTGTTGCCATTTAAATCATTCAAAGTGGCATCATTAGTGCCGCCTTGACTGTTCCACGTTGGTTCACTGCCTGTTACCAACTCCGGAGCTGCCATATCCCAGTCTGGACCATCTTGTAGAGTCAAAGAATCTATCCGTATTTGAACTCGCTTTTTAGGCACATTTCTAGGGTTGCGAGTGGAACCAGAGCGTTGCCTCCGAGTAGGGGTTACCACCGACAGCGACAACGGCCGAGACTGAGATGACGTAGGTGTTCCTTCTGGAAGACGAATATAACTCGGCGGCGAAGGCGGCGGCGTCTCTAGTCGAATATAGCTATCGTCGTTTGCGAACATCGTGTGCGTATTGGTATTGCAGCCAGATCTCACTGCATAATGGAGGGACCTTACTTAATTGTTCGGAGCTGCGCTCTTACCATCGCCATGCCCAAAGACCGGACACCGCCGCCCGATATTGTGAGGCTCGTTTGCACAGAATGCCCGGGGCGGCCTTTGCGTTCACAGTGCTCCCACACCACAGAAGGCAGAGACTATTTGAGGAAGCAGAGAAAGACACGTCAGATGGTACGCATTCAGAAGCAGACATTGGGGAGCATTCTGAAGGAAGCCAGGAGAATCTAAATATGGGGTCCGCACCTTTGCCGCACGGTCTGCCTGCGGCATACCAGTGGCTTCTGCCGCCGTCGCGCAGTAGCATAATGCATGATGCGCCGAGCAGTGGTACACACCCGCCTGTTTCACCGTTGGCCATGGCATGTCTTTCAATCTTCGATTACTTTTATTAAATAACAATTGATTTTTAGAACGAGCCTGTACCGAGCGTCAGTACCGCAAATAGGGAGGAGTTTTATACATCTGACCGTGAGTCCGTGTCATTCCTTAAAGGCCCGGATGCTTGAAGTCGGTGCAGGGCCAGAATATTTGCCTGAGCCCCTAGGTCCCATCCGGAGTGCCCGGTTCGATGTCGACTCGACGTGGGGGGAAGGGGGGGAGAGGAGAAGATGTGTTGATGCGAGAACTCACTGGCCGTCTATTATATAGGTGCTACTCCACTCTGCCCCACACTTAGCCGAGGTTGGACTTGGCCCCACAGAGCCCCACAGGTGCCGGCAACTGGGAACATCCTAGGGTGACATAACAACGAACGTTGCAGCTCCAGAATCAATACAGGTGCATGGGGAAGGAGTGAGAGAGCAAGAAAGAGAAATGGATCAGAGCGTTAAGAGCGGGAGATGATTGGGAGACGACTTTGAAACTTGAACTACGTCACACTTTGATCCGTTATCACACTCTCCCGTTAACGCCGCGACAACTCTTCCGTGCGATTTACAATATTAATATACTCTGGGATTACAGTGAACTCTGCGCGGGAACCTTCTGCATCAAGGACCCAATGGTATAGATTCATAAAATATGCTATACACGTCCGAAGAGCCGCGAAAGCCCTCACAAGCCACCCTCTACCTTGAAGGGAACTGAAACGGCTTACAGTGGATTTTAAGCCTCTCCGTGGGCGACTTGTAATCCTCTTCAGGTCGCTTCAAGGTCTCAAGCCGCCTCAATCCCTTGAAAGCTGAACAGGGTTTTTTGCGACATTAGCCACTCGATACAAACCGCCTCCGCCCCTGAACCTTTTGGGAAGGACACCGCCCCTTGCCGACGGCTTCTCACTGTCAGCGAAGCTTGAAATGTGAAGCCGACCTGAGGTGCGCGCCAAATAAGTGTCCTCCGAGTCCCTGTCTCTTCCTCCTTCCACCGACACCGACCGCAACACCCCCCCGCGATACCGTTCCACAACCACTAGCTCATGAACATCAAGACGTCAACGCGCAGGGCGCTCCCTGCCCGCAACCCGCCTGTACGCGTCTCCTCCCTGCTCACCGCTAGCGCCAGTCTGGCGTCAACCGCGGCAAGTGGTATACCGCGGTATGTTATCAATGTGATTTCTTCACCTCGCCCAGCACTAATTGCTACCATGCCTCCACCGCACGTGCCTTTCCTTCCGTGGACGCCCCGCCGCCGCCCATGACCGCACCACCTACAGCGCCACCAGCCGCGCATACAACATCGATGACCCCTGGACGGCGCCTCCAGCTCCCCCGTGCATGCTGAGCTGCCACGCAGCCTACTAGTAAACAACACGACTATACCTCAGCGCCGTCTTCTGGCGCTGAGGTACAGGCCACTTGTCGTGCTCCTGCAAGTGGGGCACAATTTCTGTTTTATGCACCGCCCGAGGTAGCTTTTATACTCATCCTATAGCTTTCTATACTCTACATCTTGTAGCCTTGTACATACTGGGCGTGCAATCATATCGTTTTGAAGGATTCATCTACTTGTCCGTTTGAGTCTTGTTCGGCACATCACGGCAGGTTTTGCCTGGCCGAAACCTTGCCGAGCACTGTGTTCCCAATTTGGAAAGCCGGCGGAGGCGGTTTGTAACCAACTGACATTAGCAAGAGATGGTTGATCGGCCGGAGGTCTTCCCAAAATAGCAAATGAGCATGTGGGCTCGGCAACAACACGGCAGCGGGACCCCATCACTGAACATCTTTTCACTCAGAATTGTTCAAACAATCCTGAGATGACTAGCACAACTGATACTTTGTCAATTTAGTGTACATACAAGGTCCCAAACATCAAACCAAGCTCCACAAGCCTCCAGAAGGCGATTCATCACTTCCCAAAAAGGAATTTCCTCTTTTGGGAGGGGGGGAGGGGTCGCCGATTTTGCTGAAAAAAAAACTTCGAGGTATGGTGCGAATTTCGCAGATTTGTACCCCCTTGGCGAGGATCAATCCACCGCACCGAAGCTGGCCTCTCCTCTCAATAAGCTGCTGACTGGCCTTCGTCTGAGGGATCAAGCTCTGAGCAAGACAAGGCGAGCAGCAACTCCAAGAACTACACAATGCCGGATTCCTTGGTCTCACCGGTCGAAACTTGCTACCTTTCTGCCATGATCGCTGCATCCAGTGACTCTCCTCGCTTTGTCATCCCGCGCTCAAGGGACGTCTTCCGATTGAGAGTCAAGTATCATCGCAGTTACTTAGCATAGAATGACGATTGGGTTGAGTATATGACTGGGGAATACTGTAGATCCGCTCGCCAGCGGGACTCACCAGACGCGGCAAACACACACCCGGATGCGGCACGCGGCGCCCAGAAGCGGCACATTACACGAATCTCGGGCACACTGTTGCCAGATGCGGCGCATCAGGTCAACATCAGGTTCGGCACTCCCCATCTTCGGCACTGTCACGGTTCGGCATCTGCCGTAGACTTCGACTTGGAGCTCGCAGGACTGGTCCAAGAAAAGTTTTTGCGTTGAATTATTGTTTCGAAGAGCCTTCCAAAACACATAGCTGGGATGGTTTTTCTTAGCTGGGCGATCCAAACAAGTATTCGTTACGCAGCATCTCACTTTACTGATAATGTCATATACATAGTGTGGCTGAAACAAACTCGCCTTTTATATCAAATATCAAAGCGTTTCGGGGCTCTGCGTGAGCGCGTCCCTTCAAACCATGTTAGCGGGGTCCACCTCCTCGCGCGTTTTGTGCTTTTTCAACGCAGTTGCGACGGCGTTTCCACTGCGGAAAAGTCGAGGATGGGAGAAGCCGGGGCAGGGGAAGGCGATGGAGGCGGGGCAAAGAGCCTGCCGGGGAAGAGTAGGCCATAAAGTCGCTAGCGGAGGAAGATTCGCAGGTCATGTTCACGTGAAACATGAACGAATTGAGCCACGCAATATTATTGTGACCCTTGTTACCAGGATCGGCGGCCACAAAAGAGAAGTCAAAGTCGAAGGTAAAGTCGGAGAATTGTTGATTATTGATGCTGTAGATATATGCACTTGCCTGGGCCTCAGAGATCGAGAGCAGTGGAGGAGCCAAGGCTTCTGAGAGGTCAGTGGCCAGGAGACCAAGGGAAGACGTCGAGGCGACGGGTGGCGAAGAAGGTTCTGCGTCGTTGCTGGTGGAACGGAGAGGGGTTGATGCTGAATTGGGCACAGAGTGAGCTACTTCTGGAAAATGAGATGAGGGAAACATAAGAATCGTTCTCGTGGTAACGCGACCGCTGGAGTTGGAGCCCACGACAACGGTGCGGACCACGGCACTTCGCGGCTGGGGGGATTCTTGCGAGTTGCCGACTTGCGCGCTTGCAAGGCCTTTCAGCGCGCTGCTGAGGCACTCCACGCCTCTTTCTCGCCATTGATCTCCATCTCGAGGAGAGCCCGTTCGTCGGCAAACTCTCGAGACTCGTGGGACTTGCGTGCCGTACGATGGGATGACTCGTCGCGTCATGAGCACTCCGGACTTGGGTACGATCTCAATCTCACGCGCTACAGCCTCGTCTACCTTCCGCGCGCTATGAAAAATTAATTAATTTGAGTCTGACAACGTGCCAAAGTAAATAGCACGTACCTCTCTATCGCTTCCACAAGAGATAATTTGATGCCGGTCCGCGACCCTGTCCAGTGGTGTTGAGCCTCGCCAGTGCTCGTAGTCACTGGCGTGTTGTCCCAGTCCTCGGTGCTCATCGGGGACTGGGACTTGATGAGGCACGGAAGAATCCGCTTGCTCATGACCTTGTGATCCCACCAAGCTGTAGCAAAAAATAAGAGCTAGTCGTGGATGATCAAGTTGAAACAGCGCCTTGCATTTTGGGCTCCTTGAGAATCACCACGAACTGCGAAAACTCCTCCATTTTTTTCCGCCGAGTCGATGTACACGAAGTCCATGAGGCGGCGGTGATCTTCTTCAGATACAAGCGACTTCAAGTTGAGTACACCACTGGAATAAACATTTAGTGCGCCAAAACCCACGTCACAATGAAACGAGCTCACCGTTTGGCATGAGTCATACAGAGCTTGATAATACCCGGGGTGACTTCCTCCACCGGAGTATCGTTGCTGAGCGCACTGTATGCGGGGTCTTTCAACTTGAAAAAACGAGCGCGCACCCCCAAGGACCTGCGCTGACTCCATGTCGGAGTTCCTCGCAGTGATATTGCTGTAAGGGACGAAACGTTTGAACCCGACTGGTTTGCCGGTGGTTTCCAATTTGATAGCTTGAAACTCCGTAAAGTCGCTTGTAGAATGCGGTGCTTGGACCATTGGTATGAGTGCGAGCGATGGTAACGGCTGAAAATGGAAGTTATCAGAATCGTGGCGCATCAGACAAATACAACAAACCGTGCTTTAGGAACTTGAGGAATCAAACAACTTCCCCCCGTTAATATCCCCTGCCACGCGGTTGAAAATTGCATCAGTTTCGAGGCTCGTGACGCCCGTGTCGTCCAAGAGTTTCTTGGGGGCTGACAAGCAGGTGAGGATCAGGAGTCCGCCGTCGAGCATCCTCACGAGACGTCGAATGTATCGCTCGTCAATGGGCTTCTTCATATCAGAAGAGCTTGAATGCACCTATATTGGAGTCTAGATCAGCTTGAAAGACAACCTTTGAAATCACCCACCTGCAGCGTAGATATCTGCAGGGTACTGTTCCGTCTTTGCCTCGAGCACGAACTGTTGCTTGGGGTGTTGAACTCCTCTCACCGCCATCTCCATCATATCCTTGGGCACACGTTCTCGAGGGGCGATGGTGGATGCAGGTAAGTCCACAAGACGCGGGTCAAAGGTGTATGTCTCCGCGTCCGAGTTGTCTGGTATTGCATGCAGGACATTGCGCTCTTGGAAGTGGGGCTAGCGGTCCGTGACAAAGTCCTGTGTCTCTTCGTGGGCTCGCTTTGAGATCTCGCGCTGAAGAGGGATACATGAGACGCAACACAAAAAGGTGAGGACGAACTCCGTACTGGAATGCCATCACACCAAACCCTGGCACCGCGGTCGGGAATCCACTCTTCGTAAAATTCTCTTATATCCTTTGACGTTGTCAGTTATTTCTTTATGTTGCCAGGGTTATTCGTACCTTAGCTTTCACCAGGAAGGATTCTGCTTGCTTGGCCAAGAACTCTTCCATCGTGAGAGCTTTCGCCGTGGCCTCCGCCTTGCGCTTATAGCGCTTCAGGGGTTTCGCCGGTGCTGGGGGTTCCTCATTCTCATCCTCCTCCTCGCCCTCACCCTCCTCGTTCTTGTACACCTAGAAAGTGTTATTAGAAAGGAGAATGCAAAGATGGGAGGAGAAAGACCAAAGAGCGAGCGAGGCCCTGACTCGACGCCTCGCGCGCGCCGTGCCAGCCCACTCGTCGTACCCTCCACTCAATCACATCGAGCACGAAACAGAGGAAGACAAAGAAAGCAAACGGCGCGTTACTCACCAGATCGATACGCCCTCCGCCGGTGTATCCTCCATACAGCTCCAGTCTAAACAGAATGGACGCCCCCCACGTGCCCACCACTGAAGCGGCGGATGAAGCTACAGTATCGCCATCATTGTCAGTCGCGGTGTGGGGTAGTAGTCATGGAAGTCCAATCATCGAGGAAGACGGGCATGGTACACTCGCGCACGCACTTCCCGCGCTGCGGATCCTCTTGATTTCGGTTTTGATGCTTGACAAAATCGTCACCGTCGTTAGCGAGCGAAACGATGTGGTGGAGAGATGAAAGAAAGAGAAGGAAGGAAAGGCTGGGCAGGAACACAAGAATCAAACGGGGGCGTGGAGCATCAGCCCATCGTACGTCTCGCGGAGAGTCCGGAAAGCCAGAAAACAGATTCATAGAATGAATCTCACTGCGATCCCAATGACATTGCATGCTATCGATCGAATCTATCGTCAGGGCGTGCATTGAGGAAGGAGTGCGTCTGAAAAAGGACGTGTATTTCCGTGCCCATTTGCAACGGTCACAGCGTCAGCGTCCATTGAAAGACGAAGGAGGGATGGAAAGGGAAAGAACGAGACTCACTTCAATGACAGCTAGCACCGGACATGGCTGACCCTCTACCCCTCGTGGGGATAGAGCCGGGCATCGAGTCCTTCGCACTCAAAGCTGCGGTCGGAATCGGCATGCCCATTGTGAATCAAATCCTCTTGTTCTGGGAAGCTAACAGATCGTTAGTCTGGGTGGAAATAATGGAAAAGGTAAAAGAAAAGGGACCAGAGATAGTAACGGGGAAAGGAATGTTCGTAGATAGCGTCGCGCATGTGGCTAACTGCACGGCCGGCTCGGGTGTCTCGCAGTCCAAGAGCATCAAGAAGACGGGAGGGAGGGGAATGGAAAGTCAGGGAAGGAGGAGAACAACGCGGGAGAAAGCGGGAGGACGAGCGCATTTCGGGGGCAAAAACGTGACAGGTGGAGGCCGTATCCGAGCCTCGAGCCCGCGCTGCCCACTGGCTCGAACCAATGGTATACAGTATTGATGATTCGGGGTACGAGACGTTGATATACGCCAGGGCTGTGTGGATGGAATAAATTCGGACAGCAGTGACCCAGCTCCGCAACAGCTCCGTCGGTCGATGTCACCTTCGACACAACGGTTACCAGAGCGTCCCAGGTCTTAGCCGGAATACAACGTCCAGCCCTCGTACAATGTTACCGCTGACGAGACAGGTCACGTAGTCGCGCCGCACGTTAATGGTTTCCTCTGTATTGAGGGTCTGAGCGAGTAGCTGGCGCCGACCGAGATGCGGAGCTTTGATGTGCTCGCAGACAGTATGGAACAGTTGGTGATCGCGTCTCGTGAGGTACTAGAACATGAGGATGTGCCATTCGCGCAGGGTAGACGCAATTTCGTCGATGATCCGCTGGGCGGCGCCGGACGCGGTGTCGTCATCTGACTTCAGGGACGGCCGCGGGGGTAGGGGTTTGATAACGTGGGAGTCGGCAGAGGAAGAGGAGCGGAAGGAAGCCGAGCGGACATTTGAAGGGTACACAGCAGGAATGCCCGTGCGGATAAACTTTGCCAAGGTCAGGAACGGACCCGTACGAAACGACTTTATGGAAGCGGAGGGGTCTGCCTCGTCCTCTTTTTTGAGACTGCCCATGGTAGAGCCTGGACTCTTGTTGTACGTCCGGCTGGCGGTGCCATGAGATGCGTTCTGGGAGGTCCAGCCGTTACTGGACTACGCATAGGCATTGAAAACACCATTGAGGGTTGTTGCAAGGTCGGCAAGATGGCCCTCTGACTCGGAAGACTCGTGGCGGACAAAGATGTGGGTTAGATACTGCTGCTGAACACCTGATGCGGTTCCTCGGTCTATGCGGCGGCGTTATGACGCCCGAGGACGAAGGGTCTGACCCAATCGCCTAGGTGACTGGTGGGCGTCGGGTGGTGCAGACGACGTAGCTGCGAAGCCAGTGAGTCGGAAAGTGAGAAGAAAGTTCGAGCCAAATGCACCCTAGGTACCAAACTCCTCCGACTTCGGGGTATACTTTTCGACGCGTAGACCTCGTAGCTGACTTCGAGCGAAACAACATCGCGGTGGACGAGATGGTCCTCTGTATACGACTCGGGGACGGTCGAAAGCCTGTTTCTCGCGAAAAATGACTCGATCCGAGCCTCGTAACGACAGAGATGGTGCTGATCCCGATGCCTAATTCTCGGTCGTAGAATGCACGAGCTTCTCCAGATAACGAAGCAACGACGGCTTCTGTCACTTGGTCAAGCGCAGGCTTCATGGGATCCTCCTGCAGAAGGATGCGATCAGAGGGAACACAAACAGGAACGTCTCCGACTTACGATTTCGGGGGCATCATCCTTTTAACAGTTTGCCTTCATATTCCAAATGATTTGATGGCAAATAATTGCAAATCGCGACATTTTAGCAGTTTCGAAATTGAAACGAGCCACATGGCCTGAAGCTCGATGAGGTAAAACACCTTAACTGGAGGGAATACGTACCGAGGCCACATTGTACAAATTATCGCGAAGGACATTCTCATAGTAGGAGTCAAGATGAGAGTTCTTCGGCGTCTCAAAGCCGAACAGAAGGAATGAAAATTGCGACTCGCGAGCAAGGGCATGTGTTCTGACCATTGTGCATTAGATGGGTGAGCAAATCCCACAATTCATAGGGACCTTGTGAGCTCGGGCGGACCGGAGGACTAGATGCTGAATCAGAAACATCACACCAGGCCGCCGACATCTAGCAGCCTGCAAGTGACTGAGCAGCAAGCCAGCGCGTGAGGTGTCAATAACCGACGGGCATTTCCTATCTCGCGATCGATCATATCCTTGTCGGTCGGGCCATAATCAATGGGATGATAGAATGGGTCATCGTACGTAACTAGCACAATATGATTAGACAGTCCTGGAGCCAAGGATAGCCGAGAACATACTTGAGAGAGGTGGAGAAGATGCCTTTCTCCTGCCGGATGGTGCTGGACCAAGAGGACAGAACCTCACCTATCAAAGGCGACCTCGATATCGGGCTTCTCAGAAACGGAGTCTTTGTTAAAGTGCCGCCTACTGCGCAAGGTGGGGATGGCAAGAATTCCGTATATCTTTGCGTGAGGGGATTGGTGTGAAGCATATGCTGGAAAAGGCATCGACACTTGCGGACGAAGAAAATCATATGAACTGACCTTTGCAGCCTCGATACTTCGCGGGCTCCAAGTGTGGGACGTGTCCATGGTCGGAGGGGTATTGCCGCGCCCACCCTTTGAGGCGCACACTGAGCCTCGAATGGAATGGACATACTGTTCCCTGATGAGACGTGGATTGGCAGCGAAGAAAGCTCGCGGAGGTGCGATAGGACGTGTAGGCGGCAGTCGTATCGATTCGTTGATTGAGTATATATGCACCAAACAACAATCGAGTCGGGTGTCGTCCGCTACGTCGATCGCACCGGGAGTGATAACAAACAGGGCGTCCAAAGTCCGGACTGTCGACCCATCGAAGCACACACTGGGCATCTGACGGGAGGACACGGCGCGCAGAGGCACGGTCCATACAACACGGCGTCCAAAATCCGGACTGTCGACCCATCGAGGCACACACTGGGCATCTGACGGGAGGACACGGCGCGCAGAGGTATGGTCCATGGCAACACGGCGTCCAAAATCCGGACTGTCGACCCATCGAGGCACACACTGGGCATCTGACGGGAGGACACGGCGCGCAGACCCAAGCGCCCAGGTGACTGGTGGACGGCGGGTGGCGCAGACGACGTAGCTGCAAAGCCAGTGAGTCGGAAAGCAAGAAGAAAACCAGAGTCAAACGCACCCTAGGCGCAGAGGTACGGTCCATGGCGCTCAAAGTCCGGACTGTCAACCCATCGAGGCACACACTGGGCATCTGACGGGAGGACACGGCGCGCATAGGTACGGTCCACGGCAACACGGCATCCAAGGTCCAGACTGTCGACCCATCGAGGCACACACTGGGCATCTGACGGGAGGACACGGCGCGCAGACCCAAGCGCCCAAGTGACTGGTGCGCGGTGGGCGGCGGGTGGCGCAGACGACGTAGCTGCAAAGCCAGTGAGTCGGAAAGTAAGAAGAAAGCCAGAGTCAAACGCACCCTAGGCGCAGAGGTACGGTCCATGGCGCTCAAAGTCCGGACTGTCAACCCATCGAGGCACACACTGGGCATCTGACGGGAGGACACGGCGCGCATAGGTACGGTCCACGGCAACATGGCATCCAAGGTCCAGACTGTCGACCCATCGAGGCACACACTGGGCATCTGACGGGAGGACACGGCGCGCAGAGGTATGGTCCATGGCAACACGGCGTCCAAAATCCGGACTGTCGACCAATCGAAGCACACACTGGGCATCTGACGGGAGGACACGGCGCGCAGACCCAAGCGCCCAGGTGACTGGTGGACGGCGGGTGGCGCAGACGACGTAGCTGCAAAGCCAGTGAGTCGGAAAGTAAGAAGAAAGCCAGAGTCAAACGCACCCTAGCCGCAGAGGTACGGTCCATGGCGCTCAAAGTCCGGACTGTCAACCCATCGAGGCACACACTGGGCATCTGACGGGAGGACACGGCGCGCATAGGTACGGTCCACGGCAACACGGCATCCAAGGTCCAGACTGTCGACCCATCGAGGCACACACTGGGCATCTGACGGGAGGACACGGCGCGCAGAGGTATGGTCCATGGCAACACGGCGTCCAAAATCCGGACTGTCGACCCATCGAGGCACACACTGGGCATCTGACGGGAGGACACGGCGCGCAGAGGTATGGTCCATGGCAACACGGCGTCCAAAATCCGGACTGTCGACCCATCGAAGCACACACTGGGCATCTGACGGGAGGACACGGCGCGCAGACCCAAGCGCCCAAGTGACTGGTGCGCGGTGGGCGGCGTGTGGCGCAGACGACGTAGCTGCAAAGCCAGTGAGTCGGAAAGTAAGAAGAAAGCCAGAGTCAAACGCACCCTAGGCGCAGAGGTACGGTCCATGGCGTTCAAAGTCCGGACTGTCAACCCATCGAGGCACACACTGGGCATCTGACGGGAGGACACGGCGCGCATAGGTACGGTCCACGGCAACATGGCATCCAAGGTCCAGACTGTCGACCCATCGAGGCACACACTGGGCATCTGACGGGAGGACACGGCGCGCAGAGGTATGGTCCATGGCAACACGGCGTCCAAAATCCGGACTGTCGACCCATCGAAGCACACACTGGGCATCTGACAAAAGGACACGGCGCGCAGACCCAAGCGCCCAGGTGACTGGTGCGCGGTGGGCGGCGGGTGGCGCAGACGACGTAGCTGCAAAGCCAGTGAGTCGGAAAGTGAGAAGAAAGCCAGAGTCAAACGCACCCTACGGCGCGCAGAAGTATCATAGGTACGGTCCACGGCAACACGGCATCCAAGGTCCAGACTGTCGACCCATCGAGGCACACACTGGGCGTCTGACGGGAGGACACGGCGCGCAGAGGTATGGTCCATGGCAACACGGCGTCCAAAATCCGGACTGTCGACCCATCGAAGCACACACTGGGCATCTGACGGGAGGACACGGCGCGCAGACCCAAGCGCCCAGGTGACTGGTGCGCGGTGGGCGGCGGGTGGCGCAGACGACGTAGCTGCAAAGCCAGTGAGTCGGAAAGTAAGAAGAAAGCCAGAGTCAAACGCACCCTACGGCGCGCAGAAGTATGGCCCATGGCAACACGGCGTCCAAAATCCGGACTGTCGACCCATCGAAGCACACACTGGGCATCTGACGGGAGGACACGGCGCGCAGACCCAAGCGCCCAGGTGACTGGTGCGCGGCGGGCGGCGGGTGGCGCAGACGACGTAGCTGCAAAGCCAGTGAGTCGGAAAGTAAGAAGAAAGCCAGAGTCAAACGCACCCTAGCCGCAGAGGTACGGTCCATGGCGCTCAAAGTCCGGACTGTCAACCCATCGAGGCACACACTGGGCATCTGACGGGAGGACACGGCGCGCAGAGGTACGGTTCATGACATCACGGCGTCCAAGGTCCGGACTTTCGACCCATCTAGACACGCACTGGGTCTCTGACGGGACGGACACACGGTGTCCTCCAGTTCGAGGTCCATTGCTATAACAACCGAGGTACGAGGTTAAAAGTTATAGCGTACGTCGAGTGTGATGTGACCGGTGTTGTGACGACTAGCAAGTCACTCGAGCGGTCGACGCGAAATCCCATTCCAGCTGCGCTCACTGAGAAGGAGCAGCGGGGAGCTAAGAGTTGATTACAGACATATAGCTTGGTATTTGGCCCGTCTCGAAAAGCCTCTACGCGCTCACTGAGAAGGAGCAGCGGGGAGCTAAGAATTCATTACAGGAATATAGCTTGGTATTTGGTCCGTCTTGAAAAGCCCTTACGCGCTCACTGAGAAGGAGCAGCGGGGAGCTAAGAGTTCATTACAGGCATATAGCTTGGTATTTGGTCCGTCTCGAAAAGCCTCTGAGTCTACGCGCTCACTGAGAAGGAGCAGCGGGGAACTAAGAGTTCATTACAGGCATATAGCTTGGCATTTGGCCCGTCTCGAAAAGCCTCTACGCGCTCACTGAGAAGGAGCAGCGGGGAGCTAAGAATTCATTACAGGAATATGGCTTGGTATTTGGTCCCTCTCGAAAAGCCTCTACGCGCTCACTGAGAAGGAGCAGCGGGGAGCTAAGAGTTCATTACAGCCATATAGCTTGGTATCTGGTCCGTTTCAAAAAGCCTCTACGCGCTCACTGAGAAGGAGCAGCGGGCGTTCTCTCCGGGGCAGATGAGGGAGAGAGAAAGAAGATTTGTCGTGTCACCGTGCACGTGCCTCAACTCCCACGCCCAAGCTTCTGCGCTGACGAGCCATTAACCGTTCTTTAACGAAATGGCTCCTCGGCTGTGCTATTTCTCCATATGTCCATACTCCTTTCGTCTTCATCTGCTCGTACTCTGTCTTTAACCCCATCCATGCTCCAGTCTTCGCGCTCGTCCACACTGCCTCTTCATTTTATATGCCCCATATGTCCTTTCTGCTCGACGGCAGCAATCTGAGGAATCGCACGGGCACTACGCACTGCGCTTCTTCAGATCTTGACCTTAACCTGTACTGTTCTTTTTGGTTTAGCTTCACTGCGACCATTGCTGCGCTCTGCGGCACAGTGAGGCCAGAATTAACCGTTCTTGTAAGATTTTGCTCGTTTGGCGGTGCACACCAATTTTTTACCTGTTGTTCCTTTCTCCATTAACTGTTCTTGAACGATCTGCTCAACGCTCGCTCGGCAGTGCAATTACCCCATGAAGTCATCTCTCCGTGAGCTCTTCCTCTCCTCTCGCCCTGTGAGTCGCCTTCCTGCCCCATTTGCGTCCTCTTGCACTACTCGCTGGCAATTCCTCAGCTGACCACAAGTTCTCACTGCGCCGCGGTACTTCTCTCACTGCGCCGCAAGACTGTCGAGTCCCTCTCGCTGTGGCCGAATCTCCGGGACGCAGATAAAAGAACGCACATCTCGTCGTTTCTCGTCATTGCCTTTCCCTCCTGCCCCATTGATCTTACCAGCGCCGTCTCACTCGGAATCATCTTGACTTGGATATTGGCTGTCAATTGATACTCTCGGTCCTCATATTTAACCATTTGAGCCCCGGACTATCCAAGATGAGGTTTGCTCAAGGCTTCACAAGATCTGGATCAGCTGGTGCTGGCGGCCAACAGTTTAGACCAGTGACTCTCGATCCATCTTGCATATCAAGCCGTACAATCCCGATATTATGCAAGGTTATAACGACGGTGACGATTCTGTCAAGCATCAAAATCGAAATCAAGAGGATCCGCGGGAAGTGCGTGCGCGAGTGTACCATGCCCGTCCTCCTCGATGATTGGACTTCAATGACTGCTACCCCACACCGCGACTGACAATGATGGCGATACTGTAGCTTCATCCGCCGCTTCAGTGGTGGGCACGTAGGGGGCGTCCATTCTGTTTAGACTGGAGCTGTATGGAGGATACACCGGCGGAGGGCGTATCGATCTGGTGAGTAACGCGCCGTTTGCTTTCTTTTGTCTTCCTCTGTTTCGTGCTCGATGTGATTGAGTGGAGGGTACGACGAGTGGGCCGGCACGGCGCGCGCGAGGCGTCGAGTCAGGGCCTCGCTCGCTCTTTGGTCTTTCTCCTCCCATCTTTGTATTCTCCTTTCTAACAACACTTTCTAGGTGTTCAAGAACAAGGAGGGTGAGGGCGAGGAGGAGGATGAGAATGAGGAACCCCCAGCACAGGCGAAACCTCTGAAGCGCTATAAGCGCAAGGCGGGGCCACGCACGACGGAAGAGTTCTTGGCCAAGCAAGCAGAATCCTTCCTGGTGAAAGCTAAGGTACGAATAACCCTGGCAACATAAAGAAAATAACTGACAACGTCAAAGGATATAAGAGAATTTTACGAAGAGTGGATTCCCGACCGCGGTGCCAGGGTTTGGTGTGATGGCATTCCAGTACGGAGTTCGTCCTCACCTTTTTGTGTTGCGTCTCATGTATCCTCTTCAGCGCGAGATCTCAAAGCGAGCCCACCAAGAGACGCAGGACCTTGCCACGGACCGCTAACCCCACTTCCAAGAGCGCGATGTCCTGCATGCAATACCAGACAACTCGGACGCGGAGACATTCACCATTGACCCGCGTCTTGTGGACTTACCTGCATCCACCATCGCCCCTCGCGAACGTGTGCCCAAGGAGATGGAGATGGCGGTGAGAGGAGTTCAACACCTCAAGCAACAGTTCGTGCTCGAGGCAGAGAAGGAACAGTACCCTCCGGATATCTACGCTGCAGGTGGGTGAATTTAAAGGTTGTCTTTCAAGCTGATATTAACTCCAATATAGGTGCATTCAAGCTCTTCTGATATGAAGAAGCCCATTGACGAGCGATACATTCGACGTCTCGTGAGGATGCTCGACGGCGGACTCCTGATCCTCACCTGCTTGTCAGCCCCCAAGAAACTCTTGGACGACACGGGCGTCACGAGCCTCGAAACTGATGCAATTTTCAACCGCGTGGCAGGGGATATTAACGGGGGGGAAGTTGTTTGATTCCTCAAGTTTCTAAAGCACGGTTTGTTGTATTTCTCTGATAAGCAGATAAGCAGAAGGACTGGGTCGCAAAACTTCCCGCAGTTGAATTTGCGATGAACTCAGCTCGTTCTGTGTCTACGGGATATTCCCCATTCTTCTTGAACACTGGAATGATGCCTCGTTCGTCGCTGTGGGACTCCGACCGTTCACGCGACTCGTACCCGGGCACAGCCAACTTTGCACTCCAACGTCGATTGGCCATTATGGCCGCTCATGACACAATTATTGCCGCCCGAGTGAAACAGACTCGGAATGCTAACCGAAAGCGCCAGGTGGAGCCCTTCAAAAAGGACGATCTGGTGTATCTTTCAACGAAGAATATCAAGTTTGAAAAGGGTCTTGCTCGCAAGCTTATCCCGAAATATATTGGTCCGCACCGGATGCTCGAGGATTTCAACAATGCTTCGTTCCGTATCGAACTCCCTGCCAATATGAAGCAGCGTGGAGTTCATGATGTGTTTCATGCGTCGCTCCTTCGGGTACATATTCCGAACGACGACCGGAGATTTCCACGTCGTTTGGAGAGTCAGCCGAGCGTCTCCAATGATGCGACTACCCATGAATGGGCAGTAGCAGGCAAGTAAATTGAATGCCTTGCAGGAATATTTTGAAGTACTCGGAATTTCAGATATTAGTGAGTTGACAGAAGGAAGAGGAAAACCGCCGCAAGACAATGCCGAATTTTTGGCCAGCCTAATTGGGATTGAAATGGAGAGCAACTCCAACGGCGGGGACAATATAAGCTGTCCTGAAAGTGCGGGTGAGCTCGCGTTCGAGCACCCCAATTATTCTCTTGGCCTCTCTGCTATTGAAAACTCACTTACTGCTGCTATCATGCCGAATTACGACACCAGTAATGGCACGATCATTCCTCCTGATGAAATATCGCCTGAGTACGCCGAATTTAATCGGAACCGCAAGGCCCTACGCCGTCAGGATCGCACCACCATGGTTATAATCGACGGGAATGGTCACGAATACGTCGAAACCATGCAAACGATCCAGATGTACACCAAATACAATCAGTACGGCAATAATCCCCACGTTCAAGCCGCGCTCATACCTTACGAGCCTCACGGCTAACCCCTGTTCGCTCGGATCTGCAACGCGCACGATAGTAGTGGGCTTGGCTGGCGCACGTACAATTACGACCACAGCTGCTTCAATTATGTTGCCGAGGGCCGTGTCGCTACCTTGGTTGACATGCAGGCCCGCGACGTGGATATTTCGCCGCCTCTTCCCACGGGCATGGTCTTGGTTCGCGAGGCGGATATTCGAGAGGGTCAGGAGGCGATAATTGGACGGGACCGAGCGCGCCGCCGCGCCGAGGAGAGGAGTCGCGCAGCCAAAGCTATCAAGGCTAGCGAGCGCGCTGCGGCCGCAGTTAATGCGCCGGAGATGCAAACTTTGCGCCGCGGGAGGCAGCGCCAGCTTGCGGAGCGTCAGGCGGCCAATTTCCCAAAGGCCAGGAGATCCCCATCGCCAGTGGGTCTGGCTCTGGGACCGCGGAGACTCCGACTCAGATGCAGGCGTGAGATCGTCGTGCAGTGTTGATCTGGAGGGCGTGTGTAACGGAACTGACCGTCACATAGTACGCAACCACTCATTATTTTTGATTTATTTCCTTTACTACTCACCACACTCTCCTTCGTCCTTTTCTCTTCTCTCGTACTCCTATTTTTTTCGACCTTACGTTACTCCACATTCCTTCCTTCCTCGTTGACATCGTACCGCCACCTGATCCCAGTATAAATACCGAGCTGTCTTAGTTACGTTTCTTCAGTGAAACTATAACTTACCACAGTCCATCGGATTCGCTTTAGCTCTCTCTGTGTGCCGGAACTCGAACCTATCGCTTCCGTCACAGTTGCTGTGTAAAATCTAACACTGGGGTGGCTGACCGCGTTAACAGCCGTGTTACTGTCGGAACTGGGCAACCATTTGCCCTGTACAAGGGCCCCCTTCCGCGTATGGGAGGTTTCAACGTTTTTAAGCCCACCCAGCAATTGGACAGGAGGACAGGCGGCATCGCTGGAAGTATGGAGAAATGGATTCGATTTTTCAGCCATATATTACAGCACGTCGCTCAAAATACTTTGTGATTCCCTTAGCATCAGGTTTTGTGCTAGTCTGATGAGCTCTCCTCCGCCTCCTGTCGCATGGTGTACTTCGCGGCTTTGGACAGGGGCGGGCTTTCGCCGCGGAACGAAACGTGATCCGGCTGGCTTCGCTTCATCCCTTTATGAAATTGCGGGGCACTCTGGAGGTGTTCCCGGAGAACCTGCGGCAGGCGAGGAAGCCTGATCTCCGTGATGTCAGGCTCTGGGGATAAATCCTGCCCACCCGTGCGATCCATTGCCCGATCGAGCTCTGTTCCTTCGGCGAGAGTCTGTCGACGTTCTTCGCGGTGCTGTGTCTGGTCCCGTGTATATTGGGTGACCGCAGCAGCGTCCAGGCGAAAGTTGGTTCCTCGCTGTATGGGCGGAAAGGCCTGGATCGGCTTCCCTTTGTCTGGGCGCCAACAAATTGACACCGCCAAATTGTTAGGGGGGAAATTGCCCAGTCGTTTCCAACCTTTGCCTCGCAAGCGATAGTCATAGAGCTTGTCTTTGCCCACCATGACATACCACTTCATCTTCTCGAACTGCTCAAGGCAGAACGTCCGCAAATTATTGCCGTTAGGTCGGTTGACGACCGCGGCGTACTCCTTCATGGCGGGAACACCTTTCCAACCCTGGTTCATAAGATAGCTCAATTCGACGCCGGGGGCAGGAAAAAGCAGAGTCGCAACGCGGTCCCATTGTTTGTGGTCATCCGACCAATAGACGGCGGGGAAGTAGGTGAGGAGGTGTTCGTCCTGAAAAGTTTCGGGGCCAACAAGAGCGCGCTGGTCAGGCGAGAGATGGCAATAGGCCCGTGTACGGTCCATGTTGATTCCGATCAGGCTGAAGACCTCCGCAATGATGCGGGTGAAGATCTCCCCGGCGTAGGTCTTCTGGGGTTGCACGCCAAGGCGGGCCTCGGGAGGGAGGTCCGGACCGTGGTCGAAGACAGCATCGCTGCGAGGGAGGACGAAATCGCCCCCGAGTCGAATGTCGCGAGGGTGGATTTCCACCGCTCCGCGAACGTTGCGGGTGAGCAGCCCCGGCATCGCGCTCGTCGGAACCCCGAACATTCGGTCGATCGAGGACCACTCCACATTAAATATTTTGGCGAGGTCCTCAGGCGTGAATATAACCTCAGGGGCGTAAAACCGCAAAACATTGGAGCGGCTGTCTGGATAGTGGATCCTCGGAAGCCACATTGCGCCACGGCACATGAGAGGGACCCGTTGTAGTCTTGTTGGAGGCAGGTAAAACGCGGTCCGCTGGACTTCGTCTAAGTTGTTAGCCAGGTTACCGGTTCGAAAGATGCCGATGCATAGCTGGCGATCATGCTGATTTGTTGGGGGTGTGCGATTGAGAGCGTTGTAAACGTAAGTGGTCCCCGCAATAAGGGTGAGACTTAAAACTTCTTTTCGAGTTGGTTGGGGTGCGGCGGCCGCCATGCGGATGAGCATCCACAGCCCCATGGTTCTCTCCAAGCGCCAACGCCTAAAAAAAAAATTATCAGGTGGGGTTTAGCCACTAAAGTATTGCGACAAGGCGCACCACATGTGTCGGACTTTGAGTACCAGGAAAGTGTCCCGATACCGTGCCACATTCCGAACTGCATCCAGGTTATACACGGTATCCGCCTTATTGAACGGAACCCGAGCCTCGACACGCATCACCACGGGGGTGAACTTGTTGTGGTTCTCAATGAGTGACTTGTAAATCTCCCGAACAAGCTCGATCTGCTCATCTGCGTGAGGGAGCCTGAGCGCCTGCGTGCCCGCGAGCATAGGGACTTTTTGCCGCTGGCCCGCGTTGTACAACGCGGCTTTGTCAGATGTATACACCTGTATGTATGAGATCTTCCGCTGGGTGACTGGCTCGGCAAACGTCCAGCGGCCCCCAGCAACAGTACTGAGGCCGCACCAGGGGTCCACCGCAGAAAATGTAGCGCTATCCCAGTTGGCCTGGGTAAGCCCCAAAACATATTCAGCAAGCTTTTGGTGACCGTTACGGCAAGGGAGGACTCCATAATGTGCGGGAGCGTGGATTTCGAGCCCAACGTCGACCCAGATATAGGAGCCGGAGGTCCGTACATTGGTCAGGACTTTTTTAGCCTGGGTCCTGATGCTGACATCGGTTGGCGCTCCACGAGTCAAGTCTTTGACGCCCTTTATCTGAAGGAGCCAATACGCCCCCTGGCCCCAAGAGTGCTCACGAATCTCGTGAAGGAAATGATTCCCGACGTGTGCTCCGATGTCGTCCGAGATGCACCGTGTTGACTTGGTTGGCTTGCCCCCTGCGCGAAAGCCTTTCAAGCGGGCTTCTTCATTGTCGAAGGTGGGTGCCAAGGTGGCCTCCACAGTGTGGTCCTCTGCCAGGATCGCGTCATGCATCCCGTTGTACAGGGCAATGAACACACTCCGATCGGTCGGGGGGTTGTCAGAGTCGGCATGAAAGTTTGGCAGCATGAGGTATATATAATACCGCGTGGAAGGCCCGCACGTTGCCCACCAGAGGGCGGGGTCTGCTCCAGGGTCGCGTTCCACAGCAGGCTCATCCTCGTCGAGCGCCTGAGAGGGTATGATTAAGGGTTGTTTGGCGACGTGATGCACAAAAAGACACACCACGAAGTTGGCTTGCGTGTGCAGGTGGCCGATGGGGGCAGGCTTCGACCAGCTGGTGTACACATCATAAGGTCCATTCCAGGGGAAGACTGTGTTCAGGACGATGGCCGAGTCAACATCCGTGTACACAACGATGTCAGGAGCAGCGACCTCTTCATTGGAGGCCTGGTCTATGGTGATATGGAGTTCAGTGGTTGCTGGCGCATCCTCATCGTCGGAGCTTTCATCCTCTCCCTCATTCTCGGGAGGAAGTGCACGGTAGTACCCAGAGGTTACAAAGTCCACGTAACGGCGGAGGCAACGTTTCTTCAAGTCTTGGTACTTCACTTGAGCAATAGAACTGCCAGCGGCAGCAGCAGCACTGAAAAGGCTACTTTGCCGAAGCCATTGTGAGAGGGTGATCTGTGCTGCAGGCATGGTGTGGGGTGGTTAGGGTGAGGGAGAAACAATCCCGGTAGAATTGCCGATCAGGTAACGAGATTTCTGTGACCGTGGTGGACCCGGTCACAAACTATAGTGCCAACCGCATTGAGATCTGGCAGACATAGATCGTCTTCGCATTTGCTTTTTGTCTCTTCCACACCAGTACTCCTAGTACCCTCCTACAATCTTATTCAATTTTTTTTTTTTCCACCTGCGACGCTCCTACGACCTTCCTCCTCGCCGCAATGAACGCCATACCGGCCGTGATTGATCCGGCGCTTCAAGCTTGAAGAAGCCAGAAGCGACCAAAAGCCGTCAACGACCAATGGGACAACGGCCTCTTCGCCAGGCGCGCCTGCATTTCCTTCACCGCTGCGCACTCGCCGTAACTTCAGCAAGAACTAAATTGTAAGCAACTATGTGCCTTAGGGCTGTGACCCGTAGGCCCGTACCCGTAAACGGGTCCGGGTCGGGTATTTCCGGGCAGACCCGTACACGGTACGGGTTGCTACGGGTGTGCTAGAGGCCCGTACGGCCGGGTCCCGTAAGCGCATTGTCACCACAGGGTGGCGGGTTAATATAAAATGCCCTCTAGCGAGAGGGGCGTGCTTTATATATTAAAGCCTGTAATCAGACGTTGCACTGCTTATACAATTCAAAGGTCACTCACGTGTGGGTCCAGCGATGGCTCCAGACAGCAGACAGTGAGCAGCGCATCGAGCTCGACGAGCTCGACGGTGATCAGAGCACTTTTCGGTATCTGACTAAGCCTGACCCAATCCGGAAGGCAGCGAGGAATTTGAAATGCCTTCCGAAGTCGTTCTCCACGATGGCGACACCTGCAAACTCAGAAAAATGCTAGAAAATCGTAGAAAAAATGTATACATCCAGTACAAAGTAATAAAGAGTACAAGCGGTCGGGGGACCGCTCCGCGGTCCCCCTCCCCCTTTATTGATCACAGAAATTCATAAACCCCTGGATTCACAGCCGTTTGCATAAGAGAACAGATAATGAAATCAGTCGGATGGATGGAGAGACATAGTTTGCTATGCAAAGAAGATAGTGGTATTGATGACGTTTCTGGTTTTTTTTTTTGGTGACGCAATGCTGCAAGTAAAGTACGGGCAAAGCCATCGAAAACTTCAAGAAACTCATGAAAGATTGATAACAAAATTCTAATTGAAGACTGGCCTCAGCCCACATAATGCCGGCAATTCATTTTTGCCAGTCTCTCTACATTACAGTCAAGTTCAGAATTTTCTCCCCAGCCAATCCTTCAAAGCAAGGGCGGTATTGATGAAATAGCAAGTAAATTCAAGTCATTGCGCCGCTTATACAGGAGCGCCTTGAAAAGTTTAACACTGACATTCAAGCACCAAACCGGCGTCAATCCGAAGGCAGGTTTAGGTTAAAGCGCGTGCACACGCCTGTGCACAATGAGCCTAGCAAACCGGCGCTTGAATGAGCCTGCGGAATTTAGCTTTGTGTACACTAGGCGGGTGCGCACGCCCAATTATTGGCCCCGGCAAACCGGCGTTTGAATAAGCATTTAAGCAGAGTTTGGCTTTGTGTACGCTTTTATAGGCGCTCACATGAAAAGAGAGTACGAACTTCGCCGCAGCCGCCTTTGTTTTGGTGCAGTGGGAACCATCTGTCAATGTTAGCGCCAGGGCAGTGTCTGTCAAAGTTTAGTAGAAGGGTTACCTCGCATGCCAACAATGCCGAATGATTGATTGACTGTAGGCCGGCGGGAAAGAGGGCTCCGGAACGCAGCGAAAAGCTGCCGCAGTGTACGGCATCAGCGGAGATTCGGCGGAGTTTAAATGGCTTCAGACGGACAGAGAAGCGTAATCTTATAAAGAGGGTGAGGTGAATAAAAACGATACGTAAGGCTACAAAACACATCATCTCAGGCCAAAGACTCTTCGACGAATGAAGCCGCCACTCTTGCATCCCGGGCGATCTCCCCAATCAGCTCCGCTTCATCCTCCTCATCGTCATCCTCCTCCTCCTCCTCCGGCCCTTGATTCCCCGCGGCGCCCGCCTGATCCTGGGGCACCTGTCCCAGACCCGCCCGCCCGAGTGCTATGTAGCTCAGAACACTCCTCCAGTTCTCCTGGAAGCGGCCGCGCAAGGCCAGGGTCGTCTGCGCTTGTTGCCGCGCGTACGCGATCAGCCCCTCCTCCAGTACCTCATCCAACCCCGTCGATAACCTCTCCTCTATCCGCGCCCCCCACTGGTCTGCCTTCCACTGAAGGAACTCCGAGACGCGACACATCTCCTCCTCGACAAGGTCCACCTCTGTTAGCAGTATATCTAATCTTTCGTTATCTTACCTACATTCATCCCGTCACTCCAATACTTCACAGTTTACGGTATTCGCTTAGCCTCAGTTACTCTTTTGCTCCGTAACTGAGGCGTACGTATTTCTATGCATCTTTAAATTCGTCGTATTAATTCCTTTGTAGTCCTACGCTAACAGGTAGACTATAAATATATGAGTTACTCTTTTGCTCCGTAACTGAGGCTCCTACGCTAACAACCTCCTCTGTCCATCGGTATGCCCGTGCGCGTGTTTTTGCCTACTCGATTCACAAGGCCTCCCCCAGTCCCTCCTCCTCCTCCTCAGCCGAGAGCTGCAACCACCAAGGGCCTCTCCTCGTCCCTCTTCTGCTGCATCTCCGCTGCCCACGGCACTGGATTCCCCCTCTTCCTCTTCTTCTTTCTCTGCTTGTGCTGCGGATCACTGAAAGTCGCACGCGGGCGTTGGCGGATGTCGTCCTGCTCAAGAACGCGTAGCTGCTTCTTCCACTCCGTCTCCTGCAACACCGGGCCTAGGTTCACGAGAGCAGCCCGGGCGACCTGGTAGTCGGTGGCCGCTTGCTGCAGACGCTCATCGACGTTGTTGATGGAGGTCTTCGCCTGGGTATTAGGCCCTGTGCTGTGCTCAAACCTATCCTTGTACTTGTATTTGCCGGTGCATACAAGCAGGAGCCGCCGAATGTCCTCCAATGCCGTGTGCACGTGCCCGACGCGAAGCTCAAACTCAAACCTGGCGTGGCTCAGCTTCACAGCCACCGTCGACCTCACGGAGGCGAGTTTCGATGGCAGCCAGAACTACATCGCATGGACGGGCACTGCTGGAGTGGGGCGAAACTCAGCCTTCGCCGAGCGTGCCTGATCATCCTCCGCACGCAGTGTCGCCACCACCGGCATCAGGAAAACGCCCCCCCTGGCAATTTGGCGGATTTGGCGCGAATTCCCCCCAAATTGGCCTTTTTTGGACCAAATTGCCTTGATTGCCTTGGTTGCCTCGCTTTGGATCCCCCCGCCAAATTACCTCCAACTTGCCAGCAATTTGGACCGCTTTACGAGAAATCTTCCACACATTCCCGTCCAAATACTCTGGGTTTTTGCTGCTCGCATATTCAATTACAATTAAAATGTTGAATTAAAATGTCTCTACGGTACAGTGGACATTGCAAACTATGCGCGAACGTGTATACGAAACGGAATATTTATATTATGACATTATCAATGAGGAAATTTCAATCAGACGGAACATCAACGAGCTGGATGAGGGTTGCCGCGCTGCCGGAGGTATGGTCGGCCGTGTTACGGTTTGCCCTGAAAGGGTTTAGCTTGTGTCGTGAACGTATAAATTGTACTCACATCACTTGATTAAACAGGCCGTGGAGGAGCTTGTGAGTCGCTTTGGGAGCGTCGCGGCGGTTGAGCTCGATCGCGGCAACGTGATTACGGTAGATATCTTCGAAGGCATCCTCAGTGAAAAGTGTTGGCTGCCGAGAACCTGTCATACGGAGCTCGACGAATCCAGCATACAACTAGTAAATTCATCAGTTATCGGCTTTTGGTATTGAATGGCACGCACAGCTGTCGCCGGAATAGCTAAGAGTGGGACGGGAAGCTCCCGTTCATCAGGCTTCTCAGGGATGGTGGGGAAGAGTTCGAGATGCTCGGTGACAAAAGACGGCTTGGAGAATCCAAGCTCCTTGAGCATATGTATGATAGCGGGGTGGGCGAAGGGTTGGTCGAACCGAAGCTTGCCACCCTGAACAGGAATATGTTATAAATGAGAAACAAGTGGGCAGAGGGTACTTACCGCCCTCTTGTCTACCGGAAAAATGTATCTGTGGTCCTTCAACAAATCCTCGACGCGTCGTTTGACCTCTGCTTCTTCGAGGTCCGCTAGGTGATAGTGGCCGGCGAGACAGGCCACCGCACATTTTTTGAAGTCACCGCGGATGATGTTAATACGGTCCAACGGCTGCAAGCAACATGAGTTGGCAGAACGTGTGAAGACTATAACATACGATGGGAGCTAACGCGGCAGCGAAGTCGGGATCATTAACGAGTCGGTGATGGATGTGTCGAGAGGAGAGACGTATCAGAGCGGCTTTAATGAGGTGAGGCCGCGCAAACCCAGCGCGGGTGGCGATGGTGGGATACATGTCGACAAAGAATAGGTCGCTCTTGATGCTGGCAATCGTGCTGCGTAAAACGAATTGGAGCTCTGGATCCTGAGCGGTGAGGCCAATGTCGCGGCCCGGAGCGGGGGAGCACTAGGCGAGCGGTGACCTGCCACGAGGCCTCTGTCCGCTCCACGACATCAGGTGCCCCAGGTTGCGTCACAGTCGATCGGCGGACAGAAGGTTTCTACAACATGAATGGAAATCAGAAGAACCAGACAACGGCATCAGGCACATACCTCGGAATCCGCCTGTTTTTGGCGGGCAGCGGAAACCTTTCGTGGCTTCTGTCAAACACCTGAGCACACAACCGTGATTAGAAATTAGACGCGTACCTTAGCTGCGACATTATCATCGAGCCCCGGCTCTGAATCCGCTGCCTCGACGTCCGAAAGGTTCTCGGAGGGAGGAACAGAGAGGGCACGCCCAGAAGACCAACTGGATGCACTCGATGAGCGGCGGTGACGACCGGCCGGAGGCATATCAACCTCCATGTTCTCGATCTTGACATTGACCTTCATGTTCCTGGGTGGGGCATCCGGCATAGAGCTGTCCGAGTCCGAATCGATGTTGATCACCGGCTCTCTAAATGACTTGGGATGAAGCTGAGGGACTTCTGAGTGAGTTGAAACAAATCATGAGAGCACTTACCTCCCCATCATCAGAGTCGAACAATTCGCTGGCCGCAGAAGGCACCTTCTGCCCAGTTTTGTGACGACGAGCCTACCAGAACTCGTAGGTCGGTGCCAGAGCAACAAAGACAGCAGTAGGACACACCTCCGAGATATCCACCGGGCCGGTTGGGCGCCTTAATTTAGCACTGGCAGCGGGGACGACTTTCGGACGCTAAATTCAACCAGTTGAGAATGTCCGGAAACATGTAATTTCAACTCACCTCGGCGAGCAGTTCTTGTTCATTGGCATCGTCTTCCTCCGAAGGGGAACCACTTTCCGACTCGTTATCGCTCGACGCGGAGCTCTCTGATCCTGACTCGGCAACGATCTTGGCGGGTTGTCGAGCGACGGGTTTGACTGAGCAAAATTATAGATCAAGCTCGGATAGTACCGAGGCTGGTTACTACGCACCGGCGCTGCCTGCCTTCTCGGATCTTTTGGCCGCAGGTTTCTTCGAAACTATGTCAAGGACAGGTAATAGTCAGGAAGAATAAAGTTGCGGGGGTACAGGGCCTACCTGACTTGGCTCTCTGTTCAGGCTCATCGCTGTCGACGTCGATGTCCGGAGGAGCGTGCTCTGTGTATGTCACGTAAGTCTCACGAAGCAGCTCAAAAGGAAATCGCATCTTACTTCTTGTTTTCGACTTTGAACCCGACTTTTTGCTTTTGACGACAGCCTGGGCCTCTGGGGTACGGTCTTCGGCATCACTGGCGACTGTGTATGTGTTAGAATAACGGAAAGCGCTCAAGCAACGACGTACTATCTGCCACGGCATCTCGGGCCTTCTTTGCTGGCACAGACTCGGAGACGGCGACTGTGGATAGGGTTCTTTTGCGGCTGGTTGGCTTATCGGCATTCCAAACTGGATAGCTATAGCATTGAGGAGAATGGCAGGTGGAACTAGCGACACACCAGCATTCTTTTTGGCATCCTTCTTCGCTTTACGGCCGCCAGTAGTTTCTAAAGTGCATTATCAATCCTCTGAAGCCCACGATGCGAAACGAAAAGGACTGTACTGGATTTGTTTTCAAATGCGATCTGGTCTTCTTGCTCTTTGGCAGCTCTTGCGGCGAGAGTGGCCTTGCGCTTCTCGGCAGAAGTGAGTTCTGTAGGCATGGTAGAGGTAAGGAGCGACTGGAGGTGAGAATCGAGGGAGGGAGCTGGTGCAGAAACTCGGCGGGAGGACTGAGATGATGGGGGAGAGAAAGAGAGATGGGCTGATCATGTTTCAAGCGTCATGCGCAACTGCGTGCTCCATGCCATGTGCAAGAAAAGTTCGTGGCGCTCGCCAATCTTTTGGCCACGGTGATCCTAGCCCGCACCCCGTCCTATCGCATCTACTCGTCAGCAATTATCCCCCTGACTTACGCTTTCCCGTTGCCAATCGGATTTACATTGCCTTGCTTTGCGCCTCAAATTTTCCTGGCTGCAGTATCGCTTCACATTCACCTTGAGTCGCTTCTACCCATAAATTTAAAATGGTTGTCTGCTCCGGCTGTGGAAAGGACTTCAAAGGGCGAGCCTATACCCTACATCTGAAAAATGCCACAAATACCGACTGTGTCGCAATTTTCGCGCGCGAGGCGGCTCGTGGAACCACTGCGAATCCTGTAGAGCCTACGCCTCAGCAAGAGCTCCAGCATTTCGATCTCCCTGAGGGGGATTTCCGGGGAGACTTCTTTGCGGCCAACTACAGCCCTGGCGACTTTGACTATGTCGAGTCAGACGACGAGGGCGATCTTCTGCCTCCTGGAATGTTGCCACAGTCTGAGGACGACGTGGATGAAGATGCTGATCTTCAAGCGCAGGAGGAGGCCGAATTCGGGAGAGGCTTCGAGCCCGCGCGACCCGCTGCGTACGACGGAGACTTTGCTATGGATGATGCCCTTCAGTCCGATGTGGATGCATCTCCAGCGCGTCCCATCCCTGTCCGCGAGCTTCGCCAGGCCGCGGAAGATGCTTTCCACCACACCCCGATCGTCGTGAAATACCCAGGTCGTGCGGGTGAGCCCATCTCGATGACCGGAGGCGCCGCTTCAGAGCAAGCGTATCTGGGGTCTCTACACGACTCTGCCGCATCCAGCCCTTATGCACCCTTCACCTCCAAAATGGACTGGGAGATAGCACGCTGGGCGAAGCTGCGTGGGTCCGGTTCCACCGCATTCAATGATCTCTTAGCCATCGAAGGGGTACTATATTTGTATTTGTACTGTATCTTCATAGCTGAATGGGATCCTTCAGGTGCGCAATTCGTTAGATTTGTCGTATGGAAACTCCGTACAGCTCAATAAAATTATTGACGAGCTTCCCACCGCGCGACCGAAGTTTGAACGCTCCGAGGTTGTAGTCAATGGCGAGGTGTACCATCTCTATTCACGGGATATTCTTGAATGTGTTCGAGCTCTCTGGGGCGACACAGACTTCGCTCCATATCTCTTCGTTGCACCGGAACGCCATTACATTGACAAAGACAAGACAATTCGGATGTACCACAATATGCATACTGGAAAATGGTGGTGGAGTACGCAGGTGAGATGTATCGCTGCGGCGTTCATTAACCATTGGACTGACAATTTAATCAGGCGGCTGTAGAGCAGGAATATCCTGGCGCAACAATCATCCCAATCATCATTTCATCCGACAAGACCCAGCTCACCGTCTTCGGGAATAAAACAGCCTACCCTGTCTACATGACGCTCGGGAACATTCCAAAGGAGATTAGACGCAAACCATCGCGTCGGGCCTATATCTTGCTAGGCTATCTCCCTACCTCGCGCTTGAAGCATATCAAAAATAAATCTGCTCGTCGCCGTATTCTAGCGAACATCTTCCACGCGTGTATGAAGTACATGCTAGCTCCGCTGAAGACTGCGGGTGTGAGCGGAATACCAGTCACCAGTGGCGATGGAGTAACGCGCCGGGCCATCCTATCTACGCCACATTTGTTGGCGATTATCCGGAGCAGTGTCTCGTTACCTGCACAAAGACCGGCGACTGCCCAACGTGCGAAGCTCCGCGAGACAACCTCGGAGATGGCTCTGTCTTTCCCCTTCGCAATCTGGACGAAATTCTCAGTGCGCTCGAGACGCTGGACCAGGGTCCTACGGTCTATGCCCGTGCATGCGCGGCGGCGAAGATCAAACCAATTTTTGAGCCCTTTTGGGAGGGTCTCCCATACACGAATATTTTTCGTTCCATCACTCCCGATATCCTTCACCAGCAATACCAGGGCGTCGTCAAACATCTCATCAGCTGGTTGAAGGAAGCCTGCGGTGAGGCAGAAATTGACGCACGTTGCCGTAGGCTACCGCCGAATCACAACATTCGCTTGTTCATGAACGGCATCTCCGATCTCAACCGCGTTACTGGCAAAGAGCACGACCAAATTTCTCGCTTCCTCCTCGGCATCATTATCGGCATCCCCCTACCGAATGGAATATCTCGGGACCGCTTGGTCGCTGCTGTCCGTGGCGTACTCGACTTCCTTAACTTGGCGCAGTATCCGATGCATACGTCCGAAACACTGCAACTTCAGACCGATGCCCTCCAAATGTTCCATGAGAACAAGTCTGTCTTCGTCGAGTTGGGCATACGGGACAGCTTCAACATTCCGAAAGTTCACTATGATGTACACTATCCCATGTACTTCAAGCTGTTCGGCTCCAGCGACAACTACAATACTGAATACACGGAACGGCTGCACATCGACCTCGCAAAAGATGCCTATCGCTCGACAAATTTTAAGGACACCTTTCCCCAGATGACGCTGTGGCTGGAGCGTAAAGAAAAAATCTTCCGCCACGAAAAATTCATTCAGTGGCGACTCGATGGCTGCCCCGTGCCGCCGAAGCCGGAGGTGCTTCCTCCTGGTATCACGTACGAGCGTCGTATCAGGATGACGAAGTTTCCGACCCAGAAGGCCGTTCGAATCAACCATCTCATATCCGACTACGGTGCTGTCTCCTTCCGTGATGCTCTAGCGCGCTTTGTTGTACAATTCAACGATCCCACCCTGTCCCGCGCACAGATCGAAACCCGGGCTGCGTCTGTCGTTCTCCATTTCGGACGTGTTCCGGTCTTTCATCGCATCAAATACACCACTGAGGATCCATACAAGGCTGGCGGCCCCGAGGATGCCGTAGTGGATTCGATCCATGTACAGCCCCAGAAGATGATTCGTAATGGCACTGTCCTCCCTGGACGCTTTGACACTGCTATAATTAACGATGGGTCTGGGAAGCTGACCGGTGTTACAGGCAAACTCAATTTCTCTTCCCTTCTCCGTCAAAATTCTGACTTTATTCTTTCAACAGGTTATCGAGTTGCTCAAGTTCGCGTTGTATTCTCTCTCACTGCTCGCCACATTGAAGGACTTTTTCCCCCTGGTCATTATCCTCCGAAACACCTTGCTTATGTTGAATGGTTCTCGGCATTCACTGCACAACCGGAAGCACCTCACCTCATGTACAAACTTACGCGATCGTTGAAAGATGGGGAACGCTTGGCCAGCATTATTCCCTTGGAAAATATTCGCCGGAGTGTCCATCTATTGCCCAAGTTCGGCGCCGTGGCACCCGCACATTGGACATCAAGCAACGTGTTGGAGGAGTGTTCCGCATTTTATGTCAATTGCTTCACTGACCGCCATTCCTATGCAACTATCTTTTAGTTTTTCACATTCCTGTCGTATATTTGAACTCAATTTGAACTCTACTTGCAAATGTTTGCCGTGTTCGAGCGGCAATGCCGGCAATGGGGAAAATTGCCGCCAATTGGGTGATCTTGGCCTGTCTTGGCCCTTCTTGCCCCTTTTTGGAACAGGGCAACCAAATTGGAGGCAATTAGGGGCAATTTCGGAAAGGATGTTTTTCCTGATGGGTGCGAAGGACTCGCAGATTCTCAGCCACTCGTTAACCTTCCTCCCCAGCTTGTTCGAGCGCTCCTGGAGCGCTGTCTTCTGCTGATCCGTCGCGTGCAGCTTGATGGTGCCGGAGTCGAAGGCGAGATCGCGTTGCAGCTTCTCGAGCTGTATCCCCATGTCCACCACCACCTCATAAGCCCAAGATAATGCATTACATCCCGGGGACACACCGCAGATGTAATGCATTATCTTCTGGGTAGCCATATATAGAAATCCCGGACCGCCTCGGGATAGCACGGGTAGCGATGGGCTTTCCCCTGCCCTGTCTGCCGCCCTCCCGGCATTGCCCCAACACATGGCACCAGCGCTTCGACATCGGCATCGGTCAACCGCTCGGGATCAGTGAAAAAAAAACCAAAATCAGCGCTGTTTCGGCATCCCCCGAGATCCGTCATGCCAAATGCGGCCCAAAAAGTCACGCGCCCGCCCGCCCTCCAGCGCCGCCCTCCCTCGCTCTCCATGGCCCTCAAAGCCTAATAGATATCTTTTAACCAGCACCTCCCGGCCCACCCCGTCGCTCGTTCGAAATTAGCCAAAAAGAATTCAATAAAACACGGCTATTCCGGCTCCCCTGAGCTCTGTCACTCCAAATGCGGCCCAAAAAGTCACGCGCACATCCGCCCCCTAGCGCCGCCCTCCTGGCTCCCCAGCGCCGCCCTCCCTGGCTTTCCGTGGCCCTTACCTCGTTGCTCTTCCTCACCCAAGAAACAGCGGCACGCGGCCCTGCTCCCCTGTGGCATTGCCACTCCCAGCCTGCGTTTCCCGCCCGTGCGCCCCGCCCGCCAATCCCGCGTCAGCGAAGGCCATCTGGATGTTTATCTGGCGCAGCTCTCTGCCCCCTCCTCCCCACGCTACCCACGCTTCGGGCGCTCTTATCAATCCACGCCATACCCTCAAACCAAATCTTTGCTCACCTTTCCCGCCCTCCCCACAGCCCCCTAAAAGTACAGCAGTACAATCCATTTTCTAAGTACACAGAATATATGTTAAAACTACCATCCGGCTGACTCGCGTTGGCAAAAAGAATCCAGACAGGCGCCTTCACTTCATCCACTTCACCACCCATCAAGAGCTCTTCATCGCTCTCGATGTCGCCACGTTCATCGTCGTCGTCCGCGTCGTCTCCGGAGTGACCTTCTTTCGTCATCGGTGTCTACAGTCCCGAGGCAGGTTCCCACACGGCGCGCTTCTTACCCTGTGCCAGCTTTACCTCAGACCGCGTCTTCTCCGCCAACTCAGCCAGGTCGCTGTACAGCTGCGCCTGTTTTGCTGCGTACGCCACCAAGCCTTCCGCCTCAGCAAATGGTATCATCCCAGTTGGCACGGCGACCGCGCGGTCCAACCACACCCGCTTGCGATACGCGTAGGACAAAGGAAGGCGCCGCCACTCCTCTTCGAGAAGTCGCACCTCCTCTGTCCACCGTCGACTTCACGCCCAAGCTTTAGACCATTCGATACGCAGCGCTATATTAATGCCAATCAATGAAATGTAATCAAATATTTTGCATCACGCAGCGCCGAAGCGAAAGAAACGACAGTAGAAAGATCAAAAAGAACGGCGAGAAAGAACAGCCAGGATGGATAAAATAGAACACGTACCGTCCTCCAATTCCTCGTCTGTTCCTGCTGTCCCCGCCAACGTCCAAATCCACAATATCTCCCGTGTGTTCTCACCGCCTCGTGTTACCATTTCGTCGTCGTCGTCCTCGAGCATTGGAAGGAGCCCATCCTCCCGCATCTCGTCCTCCTTTTGCATCCGTCGCGCCGCTGCCTTCCGCCACTTCTCAGCATTCCGTGAAAGCTCTTCTGCATCTTGCATACACCGAATGTCTTCTTTCTTCAATTGCGGCCAGCCCACCAAGGTTTTATCCCCGCCGGCGATCCGCAGGCGGGCCTGCCATGCCATCTGGAATTTCTCAGAGTGTAGACGGATCTTCATTTCGTTACGTGCCACAATTGTCCGCGAGCGTGTGTTCATGCCCTGATGGCGCGCACAGTGTTGTCCTTAAGAGTTAAGACTTAAATTAAGTTAAGGCTTAATTACCCCTTAATATTAAGACTTAGCTTCAAGCTTCGGTGCCGTTAAGCCTTAATTAAGACTTATTGATGGCAGTTACGTCATTTTTCTTCGCATCTTCTTCGTCAATGCCACCCACCCGCGGCCCTCTGTGGGAGTTCTTTCACCGAGGAAGAAAGCGTAACAAGGCACATTGCAATGCCTACTGCCGGGCTTGTATTGCCCTTTATCGCCCAGACAATGTCCCCATTCCAATCGACATCGACAGTGATGACGACTCGGAGGAGAGTGCAGCCTTAGCTCTTCTGGATGAGAGCTGGTTTAAGAAAGGTGCGAGGCCGTACCCCATCCACTAACTTCGATTCTTAACCTCCTCTAGCGTGCAAGAAGGTGCCTGCTATTCTGGGAGAAAAGAAGGCCATGATCGCACATCTGATCGGGGCGAAGCAATGCAAAAATGCTTCGAGCGCGGCAAGATCCGCCGCAAGGAAGGTGAAGAACGCCGGGAAGAAAGCCGACGTCCAGGATGTGTCCGACTCTGAGTCAGATGCTCAGCCGAAGAGGAGGAAACGGGTTGCAGCAGTCGAGAAGGCTATGACGCAAACAGAGCTGAAGGTCTTCAAGGGAATTGACATCCCCTTCTCCCAGTCTCAGATTGAAATGCTTCATGCCCAGTTCTTGCGCGCCACGATCTCTGCCAACCTTCCTTTCCGCTGGGTCGAGAATCCCGAAGTCATCAAGCTATTCCTGATGTTTCGCTCGGCTGCTGGCGACGTTATTCCCGGGCGTAGGGTTCTTTCCGGCCGACTTCTCAAGGACGAGGCTGCGCGCGTTGACAAAAATGTGAAAGTGTGTTTGAAAGGCGAATATGTCATGATTTCGTACGTCTCATTCTCTTGTGTCTTAATTTTGTCTGATTTCGCCAGAACCGACGGATGGAAGGCTACATACTCGGTTACCGGTGTCGATGCTTCCGCGCGTGGCAAGGTGGGTTATCTTGTATGTAATGTGCCATGCATTAATCTCTCCCAGGCATATCTGATCGATGTTATCCCGGCGACCGGAAAGAAGAAAGACGGCGAATCAATGGCTATTGCGTTCGCCGAGATGATCGACAAGGCCGAGGCAAAGTATCTTTGTATCGCGGTTGGCTTATGCTGTGACAACGACGGTGGCAGCCAGAATGGGCGCAAACGGCTCTTAATTGTCTGTCCTTGGCTTTTCATACCACCTTGTTGCGCTCACCAGGTATCGTCATTAATGATCCCCCGGATTTCAGCACTGATGTTCGGTTTAGGGCCAGCTCTGTTTGGCAGATTATTTCAGAGAGAACAAGGACGCCGCCCGTACTGCTGAAGAAACGACCGAGGTCATCGGCTGGATTACGAACCATGAGCGTGTCCGCGAGATTTTCGATGCCACACAACTCGAGAAAGGGGCCGGCATTCCCCTCTCATATTTGGTGGCTAATCTCACACGCTGGAGGACACACTCCATCTCGTTCAACCGCCAAATCCGCTTGAAGGATTCTCTTCGTCACGCCACCATCATTCATCGTCAAGAGATCATCGACGCGCAGCTTGGTGCGGAGAAAAACAAGAAGAAGATCCAGAAAATCAAGGAGAGCGCGGGCCGGTTCTGCGATCTTCTCGATGACGGCGGGTACTGGAAACGCCTTCAGACTGTGGCCGATGACATTGAGCCGATCTGCTACATTACCAATATTAATCAGGCTGACAACACACGCACAGATCAAGTGCTCCTCGGGTTCGCCGGTGTGTTTCTGCATTTCCAGAGGCATCCAAACTTGCAGCTGCGTCGTGCGATGATGAAGCGAATCGAAAAGCGATGGGCTGCGCTGGATCAGCCCATGTTCATTTTCACAATGGTCCTGAACCCTTACGAACACCTTGATCGTTTCGGAACAGAGGCCGGGGTTAATGTTTTCAGCTTGTCGAATGTTCTGGTGGAGGTAATTCACAGTTCTTCATCATGATTTCAATTTTTGATAGGCCATTGCAGCTGTATCGCCGTGTAAAGTCGCGCCCACCCCCTGTTCCGTTGACCGAGGATGAACAGGACACAGCAACGGCAGCTAAAGCGGCTAGCGAGACTCGAGTTAAAATCTTGCTCATGGAGCTGTTGGCTGCCGAGCACTCAGACGAAGAGTTAGATGACGGGGAACTGGAAGGGTCTGGCGATGATTATGACGGCTGATTGTGCAGTACCTACTTACGATCTGACGCAGAAAAAAATTGAACACCCCTTAACTTAAGCCTTAATATGCCCTTAATATTAAGGCGTAATTAGGTGTTAAGGCCTTAACAAAAAGATTTACCCTTATTAACACCTTAAGTGACAACACTGGGCGCGCATTGTGTTTCTTGTACAGCAAAAACCTGGACTTCATATGAAGCTGGTTGTGGAGGCGAGGGAGCGCTGTGCGGCACTGAGCTTCATGCAGGGAATTCTCGATTTCGAGTATCCCTGTCGCGCAGCCCCCGTCCTCGCGCTCAGCCGCCGACAAAGATGACGGCAGCATAAGCGGGACGTTCTCCGCGAGATCCTCTGATGATCCGGAGTTGGCGAGTGCGCGGATTGCCGCTGGAGAATACGTTGCCTGCAGTTGACGGAAGCGGGCAATGCCCCGGTTGAGTTTGGAGCGGAGGGCTTTCATGTTGATTTGCTGCGTAGTCGTACCAGCCTTCTTCAATTCTGCCTGTACGCGCACACGCCGCCTACCACGGCAATCAATCCAAGCACGTTCAAGACAAAAGTGAGAGAGCTTACTGCTGTTCTTCCAGCTCTAGTCCCGCGGCAACAAATCCACTCGGCGTAACTTCGTGTAGCGCGGGCATTCCTTTCTTCGCCTCTTCTTCTTCCTCCTTCGCAAACTGCAGCCTCACCTCCATCTCTGTCAAGCCTGGCACGCGGTTAACTGATCCCCATCTCAAATCTGATGTCTACATGCGCACCTGTGATCTTCATCTCATAGGGGTTTTTCTTTGTCCCGTCCTGCTCGAAAGCCTCAACCATCTGCTTCCAAGCCGGGACCCGAGCCGCCTGCTCCAATGAAAACACCTCAAAAGCTTGTCGCTGCGAGGCTGCTTCCTTCTTCGCGTTATCCAGACGTTGGCGTAGAAGTGCCGCTGCGGTGTTCCTCATCAGCTGGGTTGTCAAAATCATCGTACCGAAACACTTACGCAAGCCGATCATTTTGAGCCAGTTCCAGAAGTTCCAATGATCATCAAGGGCATCGTGCCGAGCACCAGGGCCACTGACCCGCGTGCTGCTCGCAATGGTGCCGATGCTTGCCCACGGGCATTCAATGCCCTCACCGTCCGTCTGACCACTCCCCGGTACCAGATTCAATGAGAATTTCACTTGACAAGCAAGTGTGTGCGCATGAATGTGCATTTTGGGGATGACGAACCGAAACGGTCGCAAAATGATCGTGATGCGCACCAGCGGCGGGAGTTCTTGCATTCGTTCGAGCAAGAACTTTCACCACTGGCACACAATATCATATGATATGATCTTGCGCAACCGAGGGTCTTTGTGCCGTAGAATCGAGCCGAAAATGTAACCCATGTTTGCAAATCTGCGTCATCCTCGTGAGCTGTATTTCGCAAAACGTGATAAAGCACCCACCTTTCCCCCTTTGCAAGTCACCGACACCGTTTGGTTGTATAAACTCATGCCGCGCATACACACCCATCCCCACCCCTGTCGTGCTGTATCCTCTAGAAAACTTTGTATTCGCGTAGTCGAGGGCAGCGAGCCCACTGCACGTACTCATCTAAACCTCGAATTAACCATATTCACCATCAACCACGGGGACACTTACCTCCTTCTGATCAGTTACACCGAGGAGATACTGTCGGTATGGCGGGTTTTCCATAACGTAGGCCCAGCCCGTCCCAAGACCAGGGTCCTTGATCTCGCTTGAGATCATGCGCCGCTTCAAACGGAAGCATGCGTCGAGAGCGAGGAATAGGATATACAAGAATCTGAAACGTTTTAAGTTGACAAGGCCTGAGGATGCTTTAGAGCGCTTACTGATCTTCAGGTGGCGCGTTCTCCCAGCCGTCCGGTAGATTAACTTGCGGGTTTGGACAGACAGGGCATTCCACCGCCAATTCTCCCGATGCAGTGCCCCACACACCTGATCGATCGTGTCCGCGCCCCGCACGCTTGAGCATTAAGAGATGCCGATATTGATGCGCCATGCGCAAGAAGACTTGATAGCGATTCGGCGGTTTGATGCCAGTGCTGTTGGTCAACATTTCAAGGACACAGTAGAAGTCGTATGCAGTGGTCTTGGCCTGGAGGGTGGAAATATGAAATTGATCCAGCATAACGAATGTAGCCGCCGTCTGGGGTTGCTCGTCGGTGGCCGGATACCAACCCGCACGGAGAAGTTGCACATAGGGCTCGGCGCGACGTTCCGAGTCGCAACCACAGAAGTCGACATTAACAGTGTGGATTCCGTTGTGATGCAACACCACGAGGCCGCTATTTCCGGGTTGTGGATTGGCACAGGATTCGCGGGGCGGGTGTCCGAATTGGACGCGTAAGCCCATCTCCTTCAACGAAGTTTTCGCAAAAAAAAAACACCGTTCCAGGCCTAAAAAAGTCGAGGAAATGAGCATAGCTTGCCGCACAGAAAGAACACTTTAACTGACGTAGATGACATGTAGTGGGTCGTCCGCATGCTTGTCCACGCAACATTCCCGGCACAGAAGAAGCCCTCCAGTGCATTCTTGGCAACGAAACTTTGGTGCTCTCGCTGCGTCGCCGCACCGAGGGCACAGGTCCGCGCTCGCGTCGGCGCATCCGTCCCGGCGCAGCAGCTGCACCAGATACAGGTCACGTAGAAGGCGCAGCCATCGGTTCATGGATTTGTCCTGAGCCGACTATTAGTTACTACAAAAAAAATAAAAGAAACCAATTGATATATGTTAGTACGCACTGAAGGCTCAAAGCGTCGCGGATTGGCAGCTCTGGGCAAGCGGGGCAAGGGGGGGTACAGGGGGATCGTCATCGACATTCTCTTGACCCATGGTATAGCGGTCAGAGTCTTCCATGACCTCGTTTTCAGAGACCGTCTCGAGGGCGACAGCGGGTTGCTCTCCAAGACATGCACGTTTGAGTGGAGAAGGTGGGGCTACTGGTACGGCCTCACGCACAATCGATCTTCCGTTCGCCGAGGCACGGTCAACGAAGCTGGTAATGGGGGCAGCCTCCGGAGCGGTGACCAACTCAGAGACATTGAAGACGAGTGTCTCGGAAGCTTCGGATGAGGTGGACAGCTTGTCCTTTCGTTTATTTCGGTTGCCGCGCGCCATCCAGAATAAATACCAGGCCGAAAGAAAGACAAGAGCCAGGAAAATAAATATGAATTGAGAGTGGGATGCACGACTGATCCAGCAGCATGTGTCATTCCTGATTCGGCTCAATCTAATCTCCAAGATAATCTCCAAGAGCTTTGGCGCCTATGGCGCTTAATATTGTAAGCCCATCGTTTACCCGTACGATGGAAGCAGAAGCAGTGAAATAAAGCAGAAGTAGTAGCATACATGATACCACCAGACAGTCAGTCAAAGCATCGTGGTACTTCATACCACTCGAATGACCACCGAGACCAAGACCACACTCTGACCACCCAACCTACCGCCTGACCTGACCCACCACTATCAGCCCTCTACTGAGCAGCCTCGCGCAGCTCGCGCGCCCGCTGGTTCGCAGCCTGCTGCGCTTCCACCCATTTCTCCCGCTCTAGGGCCATTTGTCTGGATTTTTCCCGCTCGGTGCGTTCTCGAAACGCTTTGAGCCCGTGTGTCGCAATGAAAGCTCTGATAGGTGAGTTATCGTGAGCTCGGTGATATCCCATTTCTAGGCACTCACTCCTGACGGCGCAGCCTTTGCTTGAATGCTAGATACTCTCATCTTCTGCGGAGTAACGTGTCAGCAGACATCAAAGGAATGAATATTGAGCTCTACTGGGCTCGGTATGTGGCGTGGGCTTTCTTGGTGCAGTCCGCTTGCTCCTGGGAGACCCCCCCCCCCCCCCCGAGTCCTTTATAGCCTGGCAACGTCTAGGGTACACACAGTTAGCTTAGATGTGCGAGATTCCAGAATACTTACTTGGCCATGCGGACCCTGGCCTTTTCATGCAAAGTGTCCTCGTTTCTGGCTGAGAGTGAGCTGTAATTATAAGAGAGCAAGTACGGTGACGCACTTCCATCGATATTTCTGATCGGCTTCAAGTCGAGCGGCCGCCTTCGCTGCCAAAAGCCTGGGATGATCCCTACCTTTTTTTGCGTTTTTGTGCCTTGGGTGAGGGTATTGAGACTGGAACAAGCTGGAATAGGATAATAGAAGGTCTACCTGGGCTTTGGAGCAAGTTTTGGGTCGATTGCAGAAGTTTGAGTTGACATGATAGTGGTCGAGAACTGAAAAGCACCAAGAATCACGTACGGATCTTTGCCTCAAACTATGCTCGACCTTGGTTCAGGCATATGTGCTCTAAAATTGTAAGTTTTTTTGAGAACTTACCCTAACATGTATAGAAAAAAAGTGCCGGTTCAGTTTTGCGAAAGCCGTCTTGGATATAAAGATGTAGAGTGTTTCTTTCACAAGATTGGCCGTAGCGAGTTCACGATCAGGCCGTAACGAGTTCGCGGGTCTGGCTTGGATTCAGTCGAACGTCGTGGATGTTATCCATCCATAACCCAGATGTTCAACGGCCGGTATGTTTACTTGAAAGGGTCCCTCAGGAAGTCTCACAAATATTTCATGTACTCAAGAATTAGAAATGGCGGCGGGACAAGGATTTCTTCGTGCAAAGTACAAGCATATAACTACCCTCGTATCACAACCTCGCCCGGTACATTCTGGACAGGTAGCTGGAAATGCCAAAACTACGGAAGCCTGTTTCGATATTGGCACCAGAAAGCACACACAGGACATAAAAGAATCTTAGGAATGGGTCATGATGAGTCGCTGGTATAGGCATCTACGTGAGCCGACTTACTGGGCCTCCAGGGGTTCGTGAGCCCAAGAATCTACCAGGTCAACAGTTGCGTCTGCTCCAGCTGCGTCTGCTCCGGAGACGCTTGCTCCCCACCACCGCTCGATTCCCTCGCCATCGTTCGCCCAACCCCTCTCGGGCGCCTCACCATCGGTCTGGGCGACGAAGGGAGTAAGGTTGAAGGAGAAGAGGATATTGCATGCCTCAATGTGCGTGGGTAGGTGGAATTTGGGAATGAGCCAACAATAATATCACTTCGTTCCCTGCAGGCGGAGCGTACTCGGCAAGGCGCTGCCAGACGTTCTTGTGCCACTGGCACACGATGTCGTATGAGATGTAGAGCTGGACAATGTCGTCATGGTGCTCAAGGCTTTTCCATAGCATGAAGTCCATGTTGATGTATCTGACCGTGATGTTAGTACTGAGCAACCTCACGGACAAGCTGCCGTGTTTCACCTTTCCCCCTTCTGCAAATCCCCTACACCGTTCAGGCACTTCATGTTGTGCTGAGCGCAGTCGACTGTTCCTACTCCGGAGGATGCCATCCCCCGTGCCTCTCGGTTGGGCTCGTCCACCGCATCATGCGCGACGCAGGTGCTTTCTGCCAGGCTGATCAGTATCAGATTTATAACCACTCTCGAGCGACGTACCTCCTGCTCAAGATTCCAATGTTTCTCCAGATGCTGCATGTACTCCTCCACGCGGGTGAAGAACGCTACGCCATCCGCCAGTGATGGATCCTCCTCTTCGCTCGAGACATCTCTCTTCATCCGGAAATTGGCGTCGATTGCAAGAAACAGCGCATAAAGGAAGCGCCTCTCACGTGGCACGTTCCTCCAAGAGCCGTCCACAGGCAAGTTCTTCCCTGGCTGGGGGCACGCCGGACACAACAGCGCACACTCGCCAGGTTTTTTCCCCGCGATCCCGTCCGCAGCATGCCCTCGCCCAGCGCGCTTGAACATCTGCAGATTGTGCCATTGCCGGGTCATGCGACGAAATTCTGCTTATCGCGACTATGAAACTTGTGAGCGTTATCGTTTGGATATCCAAAAGAAACTCACTCGAGGCTGGAAAACACCATTGTTGTTGGTCTGGCGCCCTAGCTTGTTGTAGTAGTGGTAGGCCGAGGCCTTCACCTCGAAACAAAGTAGATGGTAGTCGCGCAGGACGCGGAAAGTAGCCGCAGTCGCGGGGTTGGTGATGGTCGCTGGATACAGTCGAGCGCGTAACAACTGTATATCATGTGCCTCTGCCAGGCTGCAGCTGCAGAAGTCGACGGTGACCTCATGCACACCGTTGACATCGACAATACAGAACCCCTCGCGCGCAAGTGGCGCCGGACCAGCACTCTCGCTCGGACTCGCCGGCAGAGAACTGGGACCCACCGCTTGAGCAGCTGCTGCCTCCCTCGCCAACCTTGCGACCGTCCCTGTGTAAGTCCCGTTGCATCCATGCCCCAGCTGGATCCGTAAGCCCAACAACTTGAGTGTCACAGCTTGGAAAAAGCTGCTCTCAGTCCAAGCCTGGCAGCCCGCCATCAGTATGCGTTCAAATCGATGAACGATACACGCACCTCCACTCGATGGAGTGGGTTGTCTCTGTGCGAAGAAACAAGGCACTCTTGGCAGAACAGCGCGTCGGTAAAGCAGTCTTTGCATCGATAAACCAAGTCATGGCCAGAGGTGCGCGGACAGTTTGCGCATTTGGTCTGATTGCGAAACTCGCCGCGGCTCTTCAGACGTATCAGCTCGTCCAGAAAGCGGTCGTGCCTGCCATTCCTCCACTGGGCCATAGGATGCTCCTTTGACGGCATAAGTTCGCCAGATGCTGCGCAGCACCAAGACAGCAATGCACCGACTCGTGTTCCTTCCGGCGTGCGGGTTCCAATGGATGTCCTTCATTGAATTCAAAAAAATCCTCCCCTCCGAAAGGAAAGGGTATCACGTCCCCCGCCGCCCGAGCAGATCCCGAAGCCGGTGGCCCATCGGGCTCCAGCAAACCTTGCTCCAGGGCCCGTCTTTTGCTCGGAGACCCCGGGTACCAACAGCTGGCTAACGACAATGTGCGTTCGGCCATTGCGGTCCTCTTGCAGGCTGCGGTGGTGCAAGATTTCCTCTCTCGCTGTGGGAGTGGAAGTCTTGGGCCTGACGTTGTCCTCGCTTTCGCTGTCAGACATCGCGAAAAAGTGGAGAAACATGTAAAGCTGTGCATTGCCATACAAGGCACGCAAAGTGCAAAAAGCTTGGCCGCATTGTGAAGAACTCAAACAGGTATATAAAGAATCTAATTTCTTTGCAAAGGTGATAAAAGGCTTGAAAGCATGGTGAGCTTGTGCAAGGCTGCTTCTGATACACCAAGCCATTATACTATTCAAGGCTGTCGATGCCATTTGAATCACTCCATATAAATGGCAAAATACGATATCATTGACTATGAATAAACACCAGGTAACAACGGGAAACGGACTCGGAGAGCCCAGTGCGACCCCACTTTGATGTAACTGTACAACGGCGCGGAGTGCGGCTAGTGCGCGCTGGAGGGGATAGAGAGTGGCGGTGGGGGTAACTGAGTTGAGGAGCGGTGCCGGTACTTGTCACCTGTTGAAGCGCGGCTGCCAGATGCGGACTTATCATGGTTGTTGGGCATTTTTCTTGGGCGAGGGAGAGCAGAACTAAGATTTTGATGTATTACTCAAGCGAACCAAAGGGGCTAGACATTGAGGACTTGCGCGTCACAAAATCTTGAGTTGGACCCGCGCAGGGAACTTGACGTGCTTGAACAGAAGATCCGGCTTGAGGTATGAACAAACTTGCTGAAACTTGCGGTCATCTGAGGGCGAAAGATGGGCATTGAGGAGGGGGCAAGGCCAAGGCCAAGGTAGGTTTTGCGACCTGAACTTGCGCCGTATGGATACCCGCCGAATTGAAAACAGACCTGTAGCGAGGCAGGAGTAATTTTATGTACGGAGTGGGTGTATTTGAGGCCGGAGAGGATCAGAGCTTATTGGGACTGTTGCATTTTCATTCGGAGAGCTTGATGTGAGTGTTTGGGCAGAGGGGAGCAGGACTTCAGCAGGACGGGCGGAGACGGTGAGGGGAGAAAGCAAGGAGGGATGGCGTGATCGCAAAACGAACTTCGTGACTCATTGATCGATCTGCTTCTCACGCACTGGCCTTTCGGGCGATGTTTTTCCGATGATCGACACTGGGATGCGATGGCCGCACATCTCCCCTCAGCTCGGATCCCACCGCTCTCATTTACTTATAGATTTGTGGTACTGAGCAAGGGAAAATTTGGTGTGTTCTTGACTCGGCGCCGACCATTTAGTACAGTTGAAATTGAGTATTCAACTTGAATATCACAGGCCCCCAACAGTGCTCTGAGTACTTATTTACAGCGCGAGAAGTATTCGTATGCCAAAGGCACTGAGCCTTCCACAGATACTAGATAGCTTTGTAATAGCATATGAACCTGCCATAGGTATAACATGCGGATGAGCAACTTTGCAAAGCTTTGTAAAGGTAATATCAGGGCGACAAGCGGCATAAAAGGCTGGTAGAGCCTTTGCAAGGCTTTTTAAGGCACATCTTGCTCGACGAACTCCAAAAGGGCTCACAAAGTTTCCCACCTTTTGGTGATGGAGGCAATGGTGGTGTGCATCGTTCTCAACTTGCGTTTCTGGCCAGCAGGCGGCATCATCGAGAATACAACGCAAAGATACGGTGTCGTGACTCAAAATTGATGAAAATTGTGTCTGAAGACAATTCATCAGAAACATCAAGATTGCAGACTTGATGGATGGAGATGCGCCTACCTTCTTCGTTGTTACGCACGGCATGTTGTCCTGCAACATGTCGGTGCGGTGGATATCAAGGCGGACGCCAGCGCCATGGCAGAGCCATCATGCCCTCATCACAGTCACATGTCATGATCGCCAGTTATATCTACCTTAGTACCTACCGTATTTCCACATGATGCATCGTAATCTCATTCTAACTACTTGTAGGTTTGTTTGCAGTTTCTTGAAAGGCGAGTGAGGAGGGAGACACAGAAAGGGATGGGAACTCTGGCGACCATCAAGCAATGATCAATCGGGAGCTCAAGCCCAGGATGGAGATCCTCACCGGCCTTACCTACCGCGTCTCCCATTTATGATAGGAACTTTAACAAAAGGGCTTGAGGTGCGTGGTGCGCATCCTCAATCACTATATTGATCGTGACTGTGTATTGAGGAAGGTGTGGGTTCGAATCCCACCATGCCCTTATTTTTTCTCACTTACTCTGATATTTCCTGGGACTCGACATTCCAAGCCTGTATTCCTAAGCCCGGGGAAGCAGATGCTGGGGGAGCGGAATTCTTTTCCATTGGTAATTTGTATGACATACTAAGCAGTCCTACAGCTGAAGAGTTGAGTAAGTATCGGTTGTATGTAGAAAAATCAAAGGAAAACAGCCACCTTTTTTTTTCTTGTGAGGCGCCTGGTTCTCGGAATCCGACTTAGCTCGCTTCTTCCCCTTTGCCGCCTTTGCCATCTCTTCCTCCTTCTGCCTCGTCAACTCCTCTTGCATCCTCGTACTTGGTTGTCTTACGCAAGATTCCTGCAGGGCTAACACCTCTGGCTCAACAGGTATCTGTCTCGCTCCCAACGCAGCCGGCTCGGCAGGTATGGGTCTCGCACCCGAGGCAGCCGGTTCTCGAAGCAACAGCTCGTGGGCCGGGGGCGGGGGCGGCATGTAGAACACGCTGTGGTCCCAATCGTGCACCGCCCTTGCTGCTGCCGCATCGCATTCCCGCTCCCACGCTCGGATTTCTCGCATGTGCTTGGGAGATATCGTCTCAGCCTGAGGCATCGGGACCAAACGTGCGACCCCCGCGCTCTCTGGAATGTCCTCCCCATCATCATTCCCTACTCTGCCGTGACCACCCCCTCGATTTCCCCCACACCCACCGCTGCGGCCGCGTTTCCCACCGCGCTTCCTGCTGTGTTTCCCACCTCGTGCTGGCCCTGTACCGGCTTCCCGTCGCGCTACTGGTACTACTGGGGCATTCGACATCGGCCTGGACTCCGGGAAATCATCGGGTGTCAAGGCTGAAGGCATTGTGGTTGCCCGCAACGGCGAGGGGGCAAATGCCTGGGTCAAAGTGAGGGCGGACGCCGGCGGAGACGGCGCCGGCACTGTGGTCGCCCGCAACGGCGAGGGCACAGATGATGCACAGGTGTCGGTGGAGACGGCGAGGTCGCAGCTGGCTGTGCTGAAGCCCACGCAGGTGTCGCGCACAACGGCGAGGTCACAGCTGGCTGCGCTGAAGCCTGCACAGGTGTCGGCGGAGACGGCGAGGTCGCAGCCAGCTGCGCTGAAGCCTGCGCAGGTGAAGGCGACTGAGTAGGTGTCGTACGCGATGTGTCGCCGCCAGGACCGTTCCACGCAGGTCTTGGTGAAGAGTGCTGTGGTGTTATCAAGCTGGCTGGGGCTGGGGCAGAGGCTTGCTCGTGGTGGAAACGGAAATTGACTAGGGTTGATGTCAAGCCGTGGTGCGATGGGGAGTCGGCTGACAGCAGTCAGAGGTTGAACTCAGCCTCAGGGCGGGGGAATGTGGTCTCGGGCAGTGGCGGAACATTTGCATTCAGGAGACCAGAGTGCTGCTCAGCGTAAAGGGGAGAACACTGGTCTTGAAGAAGGAAAGGGTCAATAGTGACGTTGTCAGGCGAGGAGATTTCCAGTAGTACGGGATCAATAGCGATATCCCCAGTCGAGCAGCCTGGATTTGACTGAGGCATGTTCGGAAGGAGAGGGAGATCATCCAGGTCATCCTGATGGCGTTCTTCCATGGGTACTGGAGGGATAGTATTGAGCATCCAAGGAGGTCGGATACTCGCCTGTGGCAGAAGGGTCTTGCAGGCTCTCCGCACCACTTGAGCCCTCCCCCGTGTTTTGTGATGCTCCAAGAGCACGCGCACAACGAGTTTGGTGATCTGCAATGTCGAAAATCTCAGTCGACGCAAAAATCCAAAGCAGACGGATACACACCGAAAACTTTCTTCCCAAACTGCTGTAGTGGCACAAGAAATCCCTCGTTCCACGAGCTCACAGACTCTGCCATGCTGTGGCCAGACAGAGTGGTCCCATGGCAATAACTAGACGAAGTCAAGAGTGAATAAGTGTGTCCCAATTAGGACATCCAGCCACCTACATACCTCTGCGTCGCGATCTGGCCGTTGGCCCTCGGCATGGGCCCAGTCAACATGGTGGTCCCAACCCACCCCATCAGGTGAGTTACCAGACCATGGAATGTCTTCATCAACGGGTCAAGGTTGTCTAAGCCTCTGTGGTCGAAAATGCGCTCAGATCAGAACTAGTCTCGTCCCTCTAGCCAAAGACTCACTTCTGGAACTCTTCTGGTGTCTCTGATTTTGTGGGCACCGCCTTCTCCACCGTCTGAAGCGCGTATATCTTGCGCACCTCGTCCATCTCCCCGTCAGAGGCCTCCTCGAAAAGTTCCTTCTTGATGCGACGTCTAACGATCATCTGCTGCCTTGTGCCCTTCGCAACTTGGTCAGCCGCCTGTTTTCTTTGTCTCACTGGGTACGGGAGGAGGCATGAGTGATGTGAAATCTGTCTCAGCGAGGGCGGCCTTGATGAGCGATCCATTCCGCTTTTGCCAAATCTCCCGGGCCTGTTTCTTCCTCTTGCCGCCTGTGCCCCCAAGAAGCGCTGACACGAGCTGTTCCATAGTGGTGGAGGCAGCCGAGCTAGATGCCGGGGCGTTTGCAAGGCGCTTTTGCTTCTGGGCTCGATTGTTAAACCAGTTGTGAATCATCTGACAGATTGTTCATCAGAAATTTGTTGTGCGCGTCGCCTCAAAGAAAAAACAGACCCCCGTGGTTTTGGTCTCAGTGTCCCCCAACAGCTTCTGTTTGGCATCCGTCAGCCCAGAATCCTCAATCGACCTATCCGCAATGGGTAGCCCAAGATTGGGCTCCTCTGGCCACAAGGCAAGGTAGCCTCGCTCCACAGTCGGCCAAAACGTAGCGAGATTGGGTTGCTTGGCAAGAAATTCCAGCAGGTGGGACTCCAGATACGCAGTTTGCACTGGTGAGTGTTTTGTCTTGGGTCCCCGCGCCATCGAGTGCCTGAATTAAAAATGGTATCTGCCGGGGCAGCTCGGTTGGTGAGGTCCTGACGGCACAGAAATCCGCGAGAGCACTGACGGCAAGGGAATACAGCAGTTGACACAGCAGTTACGCGGTCAAGGAAAGGTGCAAGTGTGCAAGGTCTGTCTCGTGAATATTATAATATTACTCTTGGTCTCCAATCCATAATCTCACATCAATTATTTTGGTTTCATTCGGAAAGAACATCAATCACCCAGATCAACACTTCATTGCGTTCCATCAATCGCCCACATCTCAAGACGGGCTCCATTCAGTCGTACAATCACCACATCTCCATGAGCATTACCATGCACATCTACACGGACATCCACACCTCTGCAGTCCCCGCCCCCGACGAGCACCATGACATCGACCACTGCCGCCGCCACTGCATCAGATCCACCCTCTGCCGGCGGTGAGGTCGAAGGCCTCCTCTCGCTTGTCGATCGTCTCAGTTCGACGGCAATGGAGGCCATGTGCCTTGCTGAGGAGGTACGAGGTGGGTTGTACGGAACTGCTGAGCATCGCCCCTCAAACTAACGACATTTATAGCAACCATCCCGGGCGTTATTGCCAACAAAGTTGCCCACGCGTCCGCTGCCGCCTCTCCGGCTTACGGCGCTGGTCCATTGTGGCTTGGTGGCATCTCCCAGATGCCAGCCGAGCTCGAGGCTGCACATCCCGAGGGAACTGGGGAGATCTGGTATGTCGTTGTGTGTGGGCGCGAGCCCGGCATGTATCATTCACCGTCAGTCATCTCTCGGTACCTTTTCTACCCACTGATTTTCGAGTTTCTCTTGCAGGGATGAAGCAAATCGCCTTTGCGATGGTGTGCCGGGCAACAGAAGCAGCGGAAGAAGTCGCAGCATGAGGCACTTGCCTGGTATCGGGAGGAGTACGAGCGGGGGCAATGTGCAGAAATGGACCGAGGTGACTGAGGTGTAATACTTTACTCAACAAAATACGTTCCATTTTGCGTTCATCTGCGGTAGCTTGAAAGTCAGCGAGTGAAAAAAATTGTTCATTGAGCAAGCGGGCTATAGCAATAAGTTTAAATCTAACTAATGGATACGCTGTTGAGCTTGAGCTATATTTTTTCGAGTTTGGGCTGTCTTTTTCAGCCTCCCTGTCCGCGTCAGCTTGTGCCTTCTCCCCATGCTGTCTCACGACGAACACATCCATGTATACCATTAAACTCAGCATTCGCGTTGAAGGGACTGTTGTGCTCGGGGTTGACAACAGAGTGAAGCGCGCGTTGAGTGGGGGGCTGTTTGAGGTGCTGTTTAATTGGGTGGATAAATGAGAGAAGTATTTGTAGACCAGCCAGAGAGTGCGCACCAAACGAGGCCATGTGCTTGAACAGGGTGTTATCAGTCTTTGGCCCGCGATTTCCAAGATGTTTCTAGGCCGTGGAATTAACTCCATTGATCCAGATGGATCGCAACGCACTCACTGAAGGCCGCTTGCTGACTCGTCATCTGACAAGAAATCGGCATCCTCAACTGTACGGTGTCCCTAGGGCAGAAAGGGTTTAGAACAGCGCGAGGGTGAGTGTCAGAGACACTTACTGCCAGTGCTGGAATGGGTCTGGTGCATTGCCGTTGCTATTGAAGGCACAATCAGTTCACCATGATCTGCAGTCGGAAGAGATCTATAGCTACCGGTCCACTTCATGTGGGCCAGGACTTCGCGAAGACCGATGCCGCCAGATGCCCACCAATGTTTCAGTTGCCGCGCGCTCTGCATCATGTATACTGCACTCTACGAGATGGTCTAAGTCGGAGTCGCTGGGTAGTGAGCTACAGCTGCCTGCTGCAGATTTTGCTGTGCGAGAGGTCGCCTTTGTTGTGCGGGGTTGGGCAGACATTTTTTTAGGGCGAGGTTTGTCTGATATACACCTGCTGGCTTTCTTCAAGGCTCTGGAGAATGTGTATAGGGTTAGTCAGTCGTGCTAAATGTACCCAGCAGCTGACCGTTTCTCAGCCATCTGGACTCTGTGTTTCTCACGTATTGTTGCGATACTTTCCCAATGTCAGCTCTGATGATGTCACTGAAAGAAAAGGAACTCACTTTTGTCGATAATACAAGGCATCCAAACCCTTTTTCTCTAGGCCTTTCGGTTTCTGTGAGGGACGATGAAGCGTGACAAGTTTTTGTTGGGGCCATGATGGTCTAAATGAAGAAAGTGATTGTAGTTAATGGGTGGCTATGCGTTTTTGAAACGGCATAACATAAATGTGCGGCATCTAGGGCTAATTTTGCGAGTTCCTATGACCAGTATTTATACAACGGGAAGCAACTAGCACTTCTGTTGTACTAGCATGTCAGCTAGTACACAGACCACTTGTTAGGTGATATAAAGGAGAGTCAGAGCGAGCCCTAACTGCTGACTGTAGCGCGAGGCCTGCACTAGTGTGACGCGCTAGCTGCTAGCTGAGTGTACAAACCACCAGGGATTCAACCACTGCCTATACATTCATGAGACATGACCTAGGAGACTCTAGTAGTCCAGAGATGACTTGGCACGGAGCTAGCAAAGGTCTGGCGGACGGATATCTACGATGGAAGTACAGCTAGGGGAGGAGTACGCCTAGAGCTAGGAAGCTCGGCGCGTAACCGGTGGTACTATCTAATCTCTAGATAAGCGACTAGACGGCGCTAGGCAGATTAACCCTACTAGGTGACCGGCTAGGGCTTTGACAAAAGACATAGAACGACATACGAGATGAGGCAGCACGCAGCTAGCACCCGATCTGGGCAGCTAGGGGCGACGGGGAATAGCAAGCAGGCTATTGGAACGGAGCTAGGGACAATCTTACAGCCTGTACCGATGTTCGGAGGGTGGATCGACGTTCTGACCAACGAGCTATGACCATTTGATGTCGGTCGCAACACTGCGTCGCCTAGATGAAGTAGATCGACGCTTCGACAGAGTAGAGATGACCTAGATCACCGGCTACATTGCCGGTTGGTCCGGAAGGGGTACTCGGCATAGACGGAGGGCTGAGGATCCATTGATATACCCATGGTTGAACCCTAGCCGGTCCGCAAGGCTGACCTGGCGTATTACCAAACCAGTCCCCAAAACCAAATGGCAGTCGTCTCATGGCTGACCGTATTTCTATCATCTAATATTGCTTATTGTATTATTCAGCCTCGCTTTCACATGTAACTCACACCTAGTAGTATAAAAGGGAGTGCAGGACAAGAACACTAGGGTCTAAGAACATTACGCCCCAGACTTTGGACGAAGCTGGTGCTAGTGGACTCAGGCTGCTAGTGGAGGTTGATACCGAACTCACCTTGTAGTAGTCTTTATATGGAATCAGTAACTGGGACTCTGGAAACATCGAGTGACTAAGTTGAGGATTTCGTGTTGTTGTGTCCTAGACCTCCACATATAAAACAAGGGTATTCTCTTCGAGACCCAACTGCAGTTTGCGCTAGTGATTTTGGCTTCACCCGACAACAACGTAAGCCTCTTCGTAGTAGTGTGTTGGATCGCTTGCTAGGTGGATTGTGTGTTGACTTGAGCCCACTAAGAAGAAGACGGACTAGGTGCCCCCACCTCTAGTTTGGCTATAACTTGTCAGTTACTTCGCCTTCACCCCGATATAGACGGAAGCTCTGTCGTAGTGTGTTGGGTCGCTACTGTACGCTTGTAGTGAGGCTAGTGCCGATTAAAAGCGGAAAGGTTCCTATTCTTGGTTAAGGAATAGGTCGGCGGTCAAGGAGAGTCTTGCCGTTTGAGGATTGAAGTCCATTTGTTGTTAGCCTCAGTAGTCTTTGGGATTGCCCTTAGCGAGGGATTTTCACAACCTACATACTCTGCCCTGGTGTTCTCGACCTAGCGGTTCCAGCCATCTTGTATCCAGCCCATATAAACACCACCCCCAGACCATCCCTAGGTTCCTAGCAGTTTTGTTTGTTGGCGGTTGCATATTGCTAGTACATTGTAGAGTGTGTTGTTGGAAGCCTATAAATCAAACTTGTGTTTGTCCAAACCTGCTGGTCGCATACTACGGCCCTGGACCCCAAACTCACAAAGAGAAGCACTTAGATCTTTGGAGGTAGATTGGTTGTGGTTGGTTGTTTTGGGTGTTTGTTCGCAATACCTATCAATTAGCTATTCCTAGTCATATAAGAAGTGCACCGTTTCAGCGTCATGTATGACCGAGGGCTGGTAGTACTGGCTGGTGTCAAACATTGTGGCTGGTGTGGTTATATAATGTTGCAGACAGGTTGTGAGACCTATATTGAGGGTTTAAAAAAGGGCAGGGAGGAAAACGGGTGCACTAAAACTAAACTCACGATACTCCAAGTTCGCGTGGGGCCAATTGACTCCTTTGCCAATTGTCGTGCCGGTCTCAAAGGTCAGAAACATTAAGACTATTAGGCTTAAAAAAGTTGAGTGCGCATCTTGTGAGTATTACCGCCTCGAGTTTGTCTGGAGAAGAACTGCGAGACAAAAGGTAGATGGGAACTGATCACGAACTTGAGTTCAAGGTGAATCAGCTGCTTACCCAGACGATGAGCAGTGGAAATGTTTGCACCAGCGTGAAACATCACGGGTTTCTGGTAGGGCACGTTGCGGAAGGGCACTAGGAGCATCGTGAATGTATTATAGATATGGGCTGCACAAGGTAAGTGCGTTGCTAACTCACCAATTACTCAGTTCCCGTGATCCCTCGGCTAAAGTCACCGTGCTAAAAGGTAACACCAGCGTGGAACGTCGCGGTTTTTTGTTGGTCAGGGACATTGTGGAGGGCACTAGGAGCATCCGAATGTATCAGATATGGGTACTGCACAAGGTAAGGTGCATTGCAACTCACCGATACTCAGTTCCTGTGAATCCCCTCAGCTAAAGTCACTGCGCTTAAAAGGTGGCGCCAGTGTGGAACATTGCGGTTTTTTGGTTGGGGACGTTGCGGAAGGGCACCTGGAGCATCTTGAATGTATTAGATATGGGCTGCACAAAAAAGGTACGTTGCAACGCACCGCATACTCAGTTCCCGTGAATCCCTGTCGGCTAAA